>PVJS01001569.1:0-95495 GCA_004027185.1 Glis glis
TACTGTCATAAACAATGTGTATATGTGAGATTATACCAACATCATTCTCAGTGCTACATGTGGGGGGGAGGCGGGGGGGAGGCGGGGGGGAGGGACACCAAGAGCTGTGTGCATGTATGTTAACACCAAACTGATACTCATTGTGAAGTGAGACTACAATGCACCAATAAAAACATAAAAAAAAATAAAATAAAATAAAAAATGGGATAACTTTAAAAAAAAAAAAAAAAAAGAATTTAGAATTAAACGAAACTGCAGTGCCAAAGACATTGGTTGGTTTGAGGGTTGAAGTGGTTATATCTAGCATGATTCTTAAGCACTGCTCCTGTCTTTTTAAAGGGCAATGCACTGTGGGAGAACAGAAGAGGAAGCTCTCTGAGCGGCAATTGTAGGAACCCAGCCTCGTAATGACGGGAGTTTAGACGGGATCTCACCAAACTGTGACTGCCATAAGGGCAAGATTTCTATTTTATTAATCTCTAATATCCAGCAACTACAATGTCATATATTGATTAATAAGCTAATAATTTATTAAGAATAAGCTGATTAATAAATAAATTGATATAACTTTTAAACACAGTTTTACACACACACACACACACACACACACACACACACACACATCGCAGATACACACATACACAGTTGTCTCTTTGTTCCAGTCAGCCTTCTCATAGCCTTAATCTAAAGACCTGACGATGTAACTTAGAGGAAATAAGATTTATTTTCTTATGGTTTCAGGTTCAGTCCATGTGTGGTCGGCGACCAGGGATCTTAGGTCATGGTGGTGGGAGGCAGAGAGAGGGAGAGTACATGGGCTGTGCTCCTCACATCATGGAGGCTGGAAGCAAGAGACAGGGCAGGGGGAGGAGGAAACATGTATAATCCCTAATGCTGCACCCCCAGGAATCCACCTCCTCCAGCCACACCCTACCAGCCTACCAGGTACCATCCAGGTAAATCCATTACAATGGACTTTCCACTGCTGAGATTACCACCCTCATGACTCCCACTATATCAACCCTGAATATTAATAAATGAGCTCTTTAGGGGACATTTCATATCTAACTATAACACTCTTTGTATCCACTAGTTCCAGTTCTGTGAATTCAACCAACTACAGATAAATAAATACGTGAAAAACAACTGCTTCTGTACTGAATAGGCACATATTTTTTTGTCATTACTTCCCTAACAGTATAATATAAAGACTATTAACATAGCTTTTACAATGTATTGAGTATTAAAATAATCTAGATATGATTTAAAGTATATGGGTGGATGTGTGTAGGTAATATACAAATACTATACCAGTTTATGTAAGGAACTTGAACATCCTCAAATTTTGGTATCTGTGGGGAATTCTGGAACAAGATGCCCACCAATACTGAGGAGGTACTATACATACAAAGATAATTATTTCTGACCCCTGCTACTTATCTTCCTTTATTTTTATCTTGCTGATTCAGAAATTCATATGTTTTTTACGCTATTATTTAGTGTAGGGATATAGTAATTAACAAGGCAGCCAAATTCCTGCTTCACTCCCCAAACTTTCATGAATAAAAGAAAGAGGTAGAGCCCAGTACAACTCTCAGTTCAACCTTTTCCCATGAAAAATAATTCTTTTTATGCCGGGCATGGTGGCGCACGCTTGTAATCCCAGTACTTTGGGAGGCAGAGACCAGAGGATCCGGGTTCGCGGCCAGCCTCAGCTGTCTCTATGTCTCTCTCTCCTTGTCTCTCTCTCTCTCTCTACTTAGTGAGGCCCTCCGCAACTTTGTGAGACCAGGTTTCAAAATAAAGTATAAAAATAGGGCCGGGTGTGTAGCACGGAAGTAGAATGCCACTGGGTTCAATCCCCGGTACTGCAAAACAAACAAACAAACAAACAAACAAACAAAAAGAAAAATAACTCTTTTAACTCAAATTGTTACCATAACTATTTCCCAATGGTCTCTGTTTATTGAAGAGACTCTTTTTTTTTATGTCAAAGAAACACACAAACCACCAGGGGTTAACAGTCAATAGTGAGTCCTTAGTTTAAATTCCTGTACAATTTGCAATGCAACACTTAACAGAAATAGCAGTTAGTTATGTTTAAGTTATCCCTCCCCCATTTGTTCTTAGTTCCCAAGTATGTATTTTAACTTGTAATTGAACATGTTCAATTAACCACTTATCCATTTGGGATTAAACATTTATTTATTGAGCAATTGTTATTCAGTGTTGCTCAATGTGGACATGTAGAGATGTAAGATATGCCTCTAGCCTCTCAGGAGCATTTAATCTAACAGAAGAGATAAAAATAAAGTCATATAATAATTGTGTACATATTTATGCCACAGGCTATCTCTCAAATATAGCAGAAAATCAATATACATGGGTGTTTTATTTTTAATTTTGGTTTTTTTTTTTTGGTTAAAACTGTCCAGTAGCACTATAGAAGTAG
The DNA here is from genome assembly GCA_004027185.1 of Glis glis. Lineage (NCBI taxonomy): Eukaryota > Metazoa > Chordata > Mammalia > Rodentia > Gliridae > Glis > Glis glis. The sequence continues at coordinate 2,453 of PVJS01001569.1, forward strand.
AGAAGACTAGAAAGGCATTGGTGGGTGCAGATGCAAAGGCTTCACAGAGGCTCTGGATTCCCACTGGGATCTGGAAAGGAAGAAGATATGGAGACGTGCCCCCTCTGCAGAAGAGAAACCTGTGAGCTAGGCCTGGGGATGGGATTGAACAATGAGAACATCAAAGCTTGAACCAAAGACATTTTTTTAATTTTTGCATCAGAGGACTGTGTCTCGTTTTCTCAGTTGAAGGGAGGTTTTAGCAACACGGTAATGCCAATTAAATATATTAAACATAAAAAGGTCACTCATTTAGAGAAAAGTTCTATATTTTGCTTTAATAAGATTCAAAGTGAATATGTTCTCTAATTGAAATATAACCACCTCAGAATTCATTATCTAATCATTTTTAGATAATAATTGACTCCTATTTTCCTTAAGTACATTGTTATAAATTGGGACTTCTAATACCAATGTCAATCTCAATACCCTGTATGGGAAAGGGAGAGGAATGGGGAGGGAGCAGGGGACAAACTCACCAAGTGCTGTGTGCATGTACCTCACTATCACTATGAACTACATTATGATATGAGACTATAATGCACCAATAAAAGTATAAAAATAAATAAATTGGGGGGGCTTCTTTCCTGGACCATCAGTGCATACACACACATAAATAAAAACCCACCAAAATTCATTATAATATGCAATTTCATTGATATGTATTGGTAAGTAAAATAAAACTATATTCAAGTTTTATTGTAAATCTTCCCCTTGGAATGGGTTGTTTAGTTTGGGGGGCTGCGTAAGTAAATCGTTTTAAAATTTGAAACTAAGCATATTTATCTGAAGACTTCATTTTCTGATTAACCTATCCGTAAGAAGAGAAAGCATTGCTCATTTCTTTAAGTATATTTGAATTATGTCCAAAGTTAAACTCATTTTCCTTAAATTGTTTATCATTTCAGCATGCATGCATTGAACTGGAAATATTGGAACTATAATTTTGTTGAAGGAGGGAAATTTGTCAGTGTCTACTTTTGTGTGTGTGTGTGCGTGTGGTACGGGGGATTGAACCCAGCGGTATTCTACCTCTGAGATAGACTCCTAGCCCCATTTTATTTTTTATTTTGAAATAGGGTCTCACTAAGATGTGGAAGGCCTCACTAAGTTCCTGAGGCTGTGGTCCTCCTTTCTCAGTCTCACAAGTACTGGGATTACAAATGTACACCACCACACCTGTCTCAGTGTCTACTTTTTTTTATCTTCCCTTGCTCTTCCATTCTGATGAGAATCCCATGAATCATAATTCTCTTCTCGGTTTTCAGGTGACTTGATGTAGAAATGTTCACCATTGTTAGGTTGATACACATGTGTTTGGTTCATCAATGATATTGTGGGTTGAATTGTGGTCCTCAAAAAGAGATGTCTAAGTTCTAATGTTTGGTATTTATGAATGTGACCTTATTAGAAAAAGGGTGTTTGCAGATATAATTTTGTGAAAGACCCCATGATGAGATCATCCTAGATTAATTTGGTGTACCCTAAATCCAAAGACAAGTATCCTGATATGAAGAGGAGAAGCATACAGAGGAGGACATAGGAAGACAGAGTCAGAGAAGGAAATTATGTTAACACAGCACAAGGAAGCATAGAATCACAGAAAACTAGCAGAGGCAAGGAAGGGCTCTCCCGCAGAGCCTTCACAGGAGAAGCCACCCTTCTGACAAGTTGATTTGGACTCTGGCCTCCAGACCTGCGAGAAAATATATTGTTTTAAGCATGAAATCCATGCTGATTTGTTACAGCAATCCTAGGAAACCAAAAGAAATAATGGGTAGAGCTTCTTTTTTATGATATAAGTTGAAATAGGTTTTTGAGCCAAATTTTTTTTTTGGGGTACCAGGGATTGAACTCAGGGGCATTCTACCTCTGAGCTATACCCCCAGCCCTATTTTATTTTTATTTTTGAAGCAAGGTCTTGCTAGGTTGATGAGGGTCTCACTGCTTGCTGAGGCTGTCCTCAAACCTGCGATCCTCCTGTATCAGCCTCCCCAGTACTGGGATTACAAGCATGTGCCACCACATCTGGCTTGAACCAACTTTTAGTTGAGGATTATTTGTTAATTATTTCCAGGAAAAGATTGTGAAGGGAGCAGAAGATTGAAACTAAATTATTGCTGGGAAGAACACCTTTGCATATCTAAACTCTCTATATACGGTGCCTCCACATGGACAGTGGCCTAATAGCATAACAGACCTCCTCTGAGCCAAAATATTCTATGCAATCAATAATGGAGTGCATAGATGCATGATAAAAACTATGAATTTGTTTGGGGGGGAACTGGGGATTGAACCAAGGGGCTTTCTAACTCTGAGCTAAACCCCTAGGCCTTTTATTTTGAAATGAGGTCTTGCCAGGTTTCTGAAGGTCACACTAAATTGCTGAGGCTGGTCTTGAACTTGTGATCCTCCTGTCTCAGCCTCCCACATACTGGATTACAGGTGTGCACTACCACACCCAGCTAAACTATGAATATTTTCAGCAGTGCTTCATCCATAGAGCTCAGGGTCAGTAAGAGCGGAGGTAACCTTGCTAGTATTATAATCACTGTGTCATAAGGAAGAGGCACAAGGATTCAATGTTTTCCTATTCAAACAGTTCTAGGGGGATGTAACATTTTAGAAAATGTTATTTAGGAAAATGTTAGAACAAGGTGACTTTCCAAGTCCAAGATAATATAAAAATAACACCCAATCAATTCTTAACTATCAATATGTTATCAATGGGTATGATGTTATTTTATTCTTTTTTGGCATGTTTATTCTAGGAAGTTTCAAATCAGAACTTGTAAAAGCTGTTCAAGTTAAAAAATAAGACAATGGGGCTATATTTTTCTGCTGGTACAGAAATATCTATGCCCAGAGCATATTAGGTTATGGCCAGCATCTTTATTTAAAATGTGGTTTATCTGAAACTAAGTTGCAATGTGCACACCTACACAGTGAATTTTATTATCCCACTAGAATATTTTAATATTACAGTTGGTATCTGCATTCTTAGCCTCATGAATGGAGAGATGAGCATAACTTATATCATGTAACTTGTTGATTCTGCCTGTCGTATCTTTTTATTATATAGAATTAGTACAATTTTTAACATGGAACACTTAGAAAAAGTAGTTTAGGATAAAAACTCCATTGATCCTGGCTAGTGAAAACAAAAGAAGGCAAGGATTTTGACCTAAAATAAATTTACATTATTCTGGAAAAATAATAATCATTAAATAAATAAAATTGGGGGAATCTTCTGAGGAAAAACCTAGGTACTTGCAGAGCAATTGGTACAACCTCACTCAGAAAATGAACACAAGAAAAGATGTCCTCTTCTCCTTAAATGAGTTTCCGATGATAATTTTTTAGTGATTTTTTTCAAGTTCAAATGAGTATTTTAAATTGTAGGCTAAGCCGGGCATGGTGGCACATACCTGTAATTTCAGTACTTGGGAGGCTAAGATAGGAGGATTGCAGGTTCACAGCCAGTCTCACCAGCTTAGTGAGGCTCTCAGCAATTGAGTGAGAACCTGTTTCCAAATAAAAAATAAAATAAGGCTGGGGGTGTCGCTCAGAGGTAGAATGCCCCTGGGTTCAATCCCCAGTACCAAAAATAAATAAATAAAAAGCACAAAACAAACAAAAAGAGCTCACTGTAGCCTAAAAAGCTAGGTAATTTTAAGTGCACCAAAAAGAGCCATCAGTCTTTTCCTCTGGTATTTTTGATAGTTCCCTACTGACACCCTCACCTAACATACCACTGCTCACTTTCACAATTGAGAGCCTTCAGTCTTGGTTGCAAGACAACACTATCACTTTCACATGGAGGTAGAGCTGTTTCTTTCCCTTGTTTACAATTCTTTCTCTACCTTCCCATTCATTTCTTCTTCCTGCAAGTGCTCCTTCCTTCCGGGACACCCACTGAAAACAGTGACTACTGCTGAGTTAGATGCAACCACACCTTCAGAATTATTGGATTGCCTTTAATTTCTTCTGGAAGCCTCAACCATAATAAATACATTTAAAAGTGAAAACATCCTGGAATAGAAGTAGATCGCAGAACTAAACCCATCTAATAATATTAGCATTTGTTAACTGTGAAATGAATGTGAGGTACTCTCTTCAGAAACTTTCCCAAAATGTCTCACTTAATTCCCACAACAATGCTATGAATTAAATCTCTCCTGTGACATATTTATTTTCTAAAGAGGAAACTGAGACATAGAGACTTGAGGCAACTTTTCTAAGCTTTCATTGCTAATAACCAGCAGAGAAGGATTTGGTCCTGGGTCTCTGAGTTTATTTAGATAAAGGTTCTAAAGCTATAGACTGCTGCTTCCTATCTTACTATTATGTACAGAGAATGGTGGGCTGCAGGATGGGACCTTAAAGGAAACACACCAAGACCTGCATGTATGTTTATTTGTATGACTGTAAACTCACTATGATGTATAATTACAATACACCAAGAAAGTATAAGGAAAATAACATTGAAGTTTTAGAAGATCACGTCCATTGTTCAGAACAATAATATGTATATAATAAAGAGTAAATTATAAAGAAAGTATTACTTAATAAATAGGAAAAGTCTTGCATTGTTGAAAATCCTCTGATATGCTATCTGTGAATTTTGAGACATAATATTTTTGACTGAAGATTGTAAGGAAGACAGCTGAGCATACTTTGGTAAAAGCTCTTATATGACTCTCTCTTCATGTGCAAAGTACTTTTGTAGAGCTAAACTATTAGAAGCATGTGTTGTTTAAAAAATAACTAGAATGTGAGTATTCATTTTCTACAGAGGAAGGATGGGGAGAGAGTGCTTTAAAAAGAAATTTGGGTCAGAGCAGTGTTTGAGGATTTCAACCTATAGTCTCATTAATATTGAACTAGATAGAAGGGGCTGAAGAAAGAATTTTTGTAAGACAGCAGAAAACTGTTTTGTAAAGTTTGGTTTCTAACCTCTTAAATGATTCTGGTGCATTGATGCAAAAAATTGCAAAGCAATCTGCATTTTATTTGGCCTCTTTGTTGGTATAGTCATAGGCAAAATGCTTATTAAGAGTTACATGAGAGCGAACTCTTCAGGGATATAGTTGATCTGCAGCATGCATTTCACAGAGGGAAAGAATTTATTAAATAATTACCTATTAATTCTTATACATTCTCCTAATCTAGTGAATTATTCAAAGGTCTGCCTGTTTCTTTCTTTCTTTTTTTTTTTTGCAGTACCAGGGATTGAACCCAGGGGGGTTCTACCTCCGCGTTACACCCCCAGCCCTATTTTTTATACTTTATTTTGAAACTGGATCTCACGAAATTGCAGAGGGCCTCACTAAGTAGAGAGACAGAGAGAGAGAGAGAGAGTTGAGGCTGGCTGCGAACCTGGATCCTCCGGTCTCCGCCTCTCAAAGTACTGGGATTACAAGCCTGCGCCACCACGCTTGGCCTTGCCTGTTTCTTTATGTAGAATTTTGGTAAAAATAAGGACTTATAAAAGTCCAAGTTAGATTGCTAATATTTTGTCTCTACAATTGAGCATGATCAATAATTGATCAATGAAGGGATTTCTTTCCCTTTGTGCTATACCTTTGAGAATCTAATAATTACATAAAGTAAATAGATACCTTTGACAGTTTAAATCATTATGCCCATTTCAAACATATTAATCTACTAGAATATTATATCAGTTCCAATTTATTCACCATTTTCTATGTCACGTGCTTTTGTTTTATTTGCATAATATTTATTGTATTTTAGAAACAAACTTTGGAGGGACAGTGTCATCTCAGTACTACAGAAGGAGAGTCTAAGTCTAAGCAACCTGATGTTGAGCAATGTGCCTAAGGTCATTTGCTGGTTTTTAGGAGAGTTAGAATTCAAATCCAGATCTATCTTACTGCACAGATTTTCCTTGTTTGCTTTTAAACTATTTTGTATTCCAAGTGCTCAGTACAATGGCAAGCACTTAGATGATATTTAATTAAGTTCTATTTGCCTTTATAATTTAATTTTAATTTTGTATGAGACTTTCTTCTGGTAATCCACGACCCTCTTCTCACGCTGTGTATACTCACTCATTTTGTCATTCCTTTTAGTATCTTAGTTCCCTTTCTTCATTTTATGCCTCTGTTTCTCTGTGTATGTTGTGTCTATTGCATTCAATTTTTAAGGATTAAACAAGATGATATCCAGAGATTAGCAGCAGTCCCAACATAATGGCTATGGTCAAAAAAATTGCTAGAAACACCCCCCCCCTGTCTGTCTCTCTCCTCTCTCTCTCACTTTTTCTTTCTCTCTCTCTCCTCTCTCTTTGGCTGGAGACTAAGACTTTCTGTCTTGCCCCACAGCTCTGCAAACCAGCCATAAGAATAAGAGACATGAGGATGGATGCTTAGAATAATTTCCAACTCCCTTAAATAAAGACAATCTCCACATTTCTTTCCACTATTAAAAGTTTCCTTGTTCTATCCTCAGGTAACTGCACATTAAAAAGTGTGATTGAGAACTGAAGGATAGAGGACCAAGGCCGACATGCCCAAACAGTGCCCAGCACTCACACTTGAATGATAATTCATTGGCAAAAATCACTTGTTGGTTTCTATTACATTTGACATTTTGGTGATAGCTTCTTCTGTTTCCTGATATTTTTCCCCACTGAATATCCTTGACAAGACTGAATTTGGAGGGCAAAATTTTGCATATACTCTCATATGACACAGCTTATGTATCCTGAAAATTTGTGCAAAAGTAACCTTTTTGGATAAATTGATACTTACTTGTATTATAATAGAAGAATGCCTTATTTTAAAGAGTAAAATATACAATTCATAGTGAATCATCTTTTAGAGTAAACACTTCTAAAACTGATTAGTTCATTCGTTCTATTATTTCTGAGTTTCATGCATTATACTTGCTTTAAGAAAGTGCATATAAACCAATTCATAAAGTTACACTTGCACAAGTCATAAAGGGTTCAGTGGCAAGGCCTGCAGGATGTCACAAGGAAAATATACATACTCAGGTATAGGGAATGGACTAAATTCACTGTAAATAAATGGGTCTAAATTTCTGTTTCTTATGCCTGGCCATTCACTTCTATCTTTGGAGTGTCTATAATTGTTACCTGGTGGGAAATTTTAAAATTATTCCACACAACCTCAGTCCTTGCTTATCTGCTTGAAAAGCATTCAACCTAAAAGCACAAAGGGGGAATACAGGAGGTTTATTTAGGGAAATGAAGGCACTGTATTGGTCAGATCAACAGAATTCACAGAATGAAGAAAGGAAGGGAGGGGGGAAAAAGGATTTATTAGATTAGCTTACAATGTAGTCCTGAATTTCGACCGCACGTGAAAAGTCAGAGGAATCAGCAGCTGGTTGGGCGGTCTAAGAGCTGGAGCCCCAGGATTGAAGCAACCACCAATTCAGTCCAGTCCAAGATGTGAAGATAAGGAAGCTCTTCGGAGAAACGATGGTGAAGTTTCAGTTTGAAGAGATGGAGGCCGATGATCTCAGACGAGAGCAGAAGATCAAGAAGTTCTCCAAGGAAACAGCGAAGTTGGATACTGACAATCTCAAACGAGAGCAGATGTGTTTTCCTCAGGAAGAGTCACAGCTCAGCTCTACGCGGCTTTCTCCTTCTTTTTATCTAAGTCCTGCACCTATCAGAACCCTGCTATCCACATTTAGGGCAGGACTTCCGATTCAATCTGCTGTTATACAACCAAAGTCACTTGATCTTAAGAGGGTCAAGTTGACAAACCAGACCAACTATCACAGGCACCATATGAGAAATGCCGTGAAGAGAGGGGAGAGCGTCTGGAATGGGCTATTCCTGGGAATGGAAAGGCAGCCTGGGGCAATGGGGTTATGCTCCAGAGAAGGGGCCTGGAGTAATCCATTTTCAGGTATGGAAAGCGGCTTGGAGTCTTCCATGTGCTGGTTTTCATAGTCCCTCTGGACACCTTCTTTACATGTATTATGTTTGGGGCTATTGGCTGTCCTTTGTATCTAGCACATTAGTGACCCTGATTTGTTTCTCCACGCCCTTCCCACATGGGAAGGAGTCCAGGTGAACAAGACTCCACAGGTAAACTTCCGGTTCCTCCCAGCAGACCCCATCTACTAATGTCTAGCTAGCTACCTAACACAATGACTTAGACACTGTTTGGGATTGCAAATGTGAATATCCTCTCTTCTAGGGCTTCTCATTTAGTGACTGGGAGATACTAGTGCAATATTAAATAAAATATAATACCACAAAAGAGGTTTGAAGAAAACCAAAGTTCAGTGGTAGCACAGAATAGAGATTGTACTGCATGGAGCGAAGCTTCATTCTTTTATCTGTTCCTTCATTTGCTCAGTAAACACAAAGTCAGTCAAAAACTATTATAAGGCAAGAACTACTGAAAGCATAGTGCTGGAGATAAAGTGAGGAACATAGACAGGTATCCTATAAGTACTTGTTGAATACATGAAAGAATGAATAAACATAACATATATGTGTGTGTGTGCGTGTGTGTGTGTGTATGTATATACACACACAATCTTTGTTCTCATGTATCTTACATTCTAGAGGAAGCACACAATACAAAAGAATGAGTACATTTAACAATTTTAGGCAGAGGTAAATGTTGTGGAAAAAAAAACGTAAAGCTTAGTAAGTATGTAGAGAAAAAAGAGAAGGCAGTTTATTTAACATCTTACAGTTTCAGGGAGACTTAGGCTTCAAGCTGACCTTCAAAGTTGGATAAAATTTTGTGGGTGAAAATAAAGATTTGATTTCTCTCTCCTAAGTACTTCTTATATGCCTTCTACTTTGACTGCTCTGGGGTTTTTAGTTCACTGGTCTTCCTTTACCAATGAAAGGGCAGAGATCATAAGGTCGTGACTGATTTGTCTTTGTATCCAAAGCACTGTGCATGTATGCATTAGGTTCTAATTAAAAAAAAAACCTGCAGAATCAGTCAGCTCAAGAATAATAGGGTAAAAATAAACAGAGAAACTGAGTTGTTTGCAGGCACATTTGGGGATTTTGAATAGATGGGTATGATTTGGTTATAGGTGATTTCATAAGATTCTGGGTGGTGGGGTAGATTATTAAAAACAGGCTAGATTGGGGCCAGAGATATGAATGAAGTTCTAAAATTAGATGGAAGGGTTTGGATTTGAGTGGGGCATCGTTGACTAATATCTTTGAAGAAACTCTTTGTATTATCCTCATTTGCAGCAGGTACCAGAACAACTAACACCTGGAAGTTTTTGGAAAATTAAGTGTTTACTCAGTGAATCAGTTATCAAGGTTTGCCAAGTATTTGAAAATGGGTAGTAGAGGAGAATGAAAAAGTCTACAATAGCTCTAGTTGCCAACCTGGAACAACAGGGAGAATGACAAAATATTAACTGAGAGTTAGAACATAGATAAAGACCCATTGCCAAAGAGGGTGGTATATAAACTCCTTGACCTGAGGTGTCCAAAGAGTTTGAAACCTCACTGCAAAGCCAGAAAATTGCAAATGTTGTAGCACAGAGCCATGTATGTATGTTGATGAAAAGGGCAAAGACCTTGTAGTTTGAGAAGTGCTGAGGCTCCTTGAGGCTTCATTCTGATTCATATTCCACTCCCCTTCCTGTAGTGATATCCTAGTGGCACCTCTAGACTCTGGGACTTGACATACTTGATGACTGGGTAAATAAGCCTGAGGCATTTCATGGGGGGGGGTCAAATGTGAAATGTTCTAAAAAGCAACCCTCTAGATAATTATAATTGAAACACAGAATTGGGGCTGTCCAAATGAAAATAACGAACTTTTTCAAGAAATAAATCCCTTTTTGATTAATATTATAGCCTGACACATACAACCTTTCTTCCTTCCTTCATTCCTTTCCCTCCCTTCCTCCCTTTCTCCCTCCTTCCTTCCTTCCTTCCTTCCTTCCTTCCTTCTTTCCTTCCACATACTGGGGGTTGAAGTCAGAGGGTACTTTACCACCAACATACATCTCCAGCCTTTTTTATTTTTTATTTTGAGACAGGATTTAATTGCCCAGTCTAGCTTCAAACTTGTGATCCTCCCATCTCCACCTCCTGCATAGCTGTGATTACAGGCCTGCATTGCCACATCTGGCTAGACCAATATTTCTTATTCACATTTGCATCGAACTACATGATACTAACTGAAAAAAAAAAATCACATTAACATTGACCCGAAAAAACAAATTAGGCTGCGGAATACTTGTAAATAGTTACCTTTTATTTCATGTGCTGTAAAGAGTAGCTTAAATTCATCTGCAAAAATATCATTGAATAAAAGACCTTTTAGCTAATTTGCTTTAATGACACTATTAGGCAAGGTAAAGTTGTTAAGAAGAGTCAGCTAGTATATATAGACATTTAAAGAGGTTGGGGTCTTACAGACACTCACACTTGTGAGTTTTAGTGAAAATATTTATTTTTGCTGGTCATGTATTATTGAATAATTTTTATATATAAGCTTCTTGTATTCAAACTTGATCTAGGTGGAACTTACCTGAATAATAATTATTAATATATACAAATATGCAAAAAGTCCATGTAATTTTTTAAGCCTCATTATTCATCTTTTAATAATTTCATTGATGTTCTCATTCTAAAATAAAGCAATATTAGACTGAGTATATGATATAAAAATGGGAGAAACAAGCTGCATGTGGTGGTACATGCCTATAATCCTAGTACTTGGGAGGCTGAGACAAGAGGATTGCAGGTTCAAAGCCAGCATCAACAACTTAGGGAGACCCTGTTTCAAAATAAAAAATAAAATAGGGCTGGGGTGTAGCTCAGAGGTAGAATGCCCTTGGGCTCCATCCCCATACCATACACACACACACAAAAAAAAAAAATAGGGAGAAAAAGATGGTAGTTCTCTTAGCTAAGTGTTCTTTGAAATTTATTTTGACCAATACTTTAAGAAGCAATAAAGGTTATGCCTGGAGTCTTCAATTGCAAACTCATTCTCATTTGCTTAGCTTGACCTTTATCAATATATAAAATATCTTATTTTCCAATTCTTAATAATACTTTGTCCTTTCAAATATGATTTCCCTTTCAGAAACAGAATAATAAGGCATTTACATTGTTTTATTAAGCAAACAAAGTTTATCATCATTTTTTTCCCCTGAATTCAGACACTGTTATGAGAGGGGCTCTTGCTTTGTTGCTATTGAATATAGTTTCAGGCTGAGACCTGGTTCCGTAGGAAGAACTTACTTTGAATCTTTTAGCTGGTAAGAAGCAGAGATAAGGTTTTTATCCATGATTCCTTTTGCTCTAGAAGAATCAAGATTTCCTGTCTAATTGGAATTGCCAAAATATTTTGAGGGTCATTGCTAAGGTGGCAACGCAGCTGGCAGAATTCTGAACCAAAATGCTAACCGCCAGGCATTAGAACAGTTAGTGAAAGTAAAACGTGCTATTTTTTAAAATACAGGCTAATTTTCATCCTCATGGAAAATACAACCAAAATATTATTTCTAATAGACATTTTATGATGTATGCCATATATTGATATTGAAAATGTCATAAGCAAAAAAAGAATTCAGTGTATTACCATTGTGAAGCATGGAAACACTCCAAGTTACATTAAGAGAGGTAGCACTTTGGATTTTATATGCCTGCAGTTTATATGCTTGCAATTTCATTTTTGCACAACTTGTTGGTGTCGTCAGTAGATATCCTTGAGCTATAGAAGGTTAGAAAAGCAAAGTCAAGCACACCTAGAGGGAACTTCAACACAAAACCTTTCACAGTGGAGATTTTACTTCTGTCATGCACTGGACATTTATAAAGAAAGTTGCTTTTAAAATAAATAATGACTTTAATATATTATGTTATTTAAATTTGCAGTACTTGTACAACTGATATGAAATCTAGTTTGTATATTATACAAAACTGTACACATTTAATTACTGCTGAAATTAATACTTGTTGATATTAAAGATGCAAATTAAGTATCTAGTAACTTCATTTCTAGTCCCAAATGTCTAATTGTAGATTACATATTCAATTGACTAAATATTTATTAAGCTCTAAGTGTGTAGGAGGCACTGTTCTAAGTCATGGGGTTGTGATATTCAATAAGACAGAAGGGTTGGTTGAATGAATTCTGCATTTCAGTGATTGATAGTAAACAATACACGGAAATTGAAAAGATGATTCTTTGAAAAAGAATACACAGGGTTGTCATAGGAGTGTGGGCAATTTTATATAACATGGTGGTCAGGGAAGGTCTCTTTTAAGAAGTGTTTTTAGCAGATAAAAATAGAAAATGAAAAACTTTGCCAGCACATAGGTACCTTCAAGTAAATTACTCCAGATGCACCTTCTTTTGTGCGGTACGCACCTCCTTTGGGGGACATTTCTTAGCAGCAAATGTTTGGGCTGGATTCTGCCCTGCATTTGACTTCTCTGCACATTCCCTCCTATCGAGTCCACACTACGCATGGCAGATCCAGGAGTGAACAAGAGAAGCAGGGCAACACCCAGAGGAGAATATTTTCAGGCAGAGACAACACCTAGGGGAAATGTCTTGAGTTGGAAAGAAAATTGTTAAGCAATATCAAGCAATCGAGGGTGCCTGGAATGGAATGAATGAAGAGAAAGGACAGGTTATTTAACCCCACTGAGCTTTAGGATACTCACATTAAAGAATAAATACTTGGTCTGGTTTTCTATTCATCCTTTCATGTATTTATTTTTAAAAAATTCTGTAAGTCTATACATACTGGTTATGTTTCATTGTTTGCTAGTGGGAGAAACTAAATTTGGCTTTCTTAATTAAATACTTTTGAGGTCATTAGCAATCAGAGGAAATTTTGGGAATGTTACTAGGCACTCACAGAACAAGAAGAGGTTGAAGAGCCAAGCTTAAAGTGAGGAAAAACTAAGACAAAGATGGAGAATTAGGAAGAGCTAATGGAAGGAAGGACCGCTCTCATAACAGATAAACTTTGTTCAGAGCCTGAGTTAGAAAGAGATAAGTCCCAATCATTTTCAGATTTTTTTTGTTTATTTGTTTGCTGGTTTGTTTTTCCTTTTAGCCCAGACCTTCAAGACAATGCCTTTTTTTTCTAATTTTATTTTTTCTATTACTGGGAATTGAACCCAGGGGCATTCTACCTCTGAGCTACATCCCCAGTCCTATTTTATTTTTTATTTTGAAACAAGGTCTTGCTAAGTTGCTGAGGGCCCACTAACTTTCTGAGGCTGGCCTTGAATCTTCAATCTTCCTATCTCATCCTCCTAAGTACCGGGATTACAGATACATGCCACCAAACCCGACTATGACAGTGATTTTCAATAGATCCAGATAATATCCTGGGTTCATCCCTTTAGCTAGACGAGTGCCAGGCTCCTGTTTACAATCCCAAGAGATTTTATCTAAAGAGAAATTCTGCTACCATTTGGGAAGGAAAATGGATGTTGGACAGTCAAATGCCAGACACACTTACTAGAGTATGCTAAACAGAACACTAAACCCATTTGATAAATTCACACACACACACACATATATATATATATATATATAATTCCAAGAAGAAGCTTTTCATATATGTATATATATATATATATATATATATATACTATATATAATGTGTGTGTCATTACAAACAGCAAGATTAATATCATTACAAACAGCAAGATTAGCCTGAGCAAAAATCTATATTTGAATAGAAACTCAGCATGCTTGTATAGCAGTAGAGGGACAAGAGGTATAAATAAGGACCAAGTGTCAATGACCTCTAACACCGTGCCACATTATTTTCAACTTTAGGTAAATAGTCTTCAACCCTCTCAGAACTCAACAACTCTGATTTATTAAAATACTATAACATTTTATTTAATGATTCGAAGTTAAATATGTGATAACATAATCCATCTCTACAATTAATGTAAACAAAAATTAAAATAGTGTCCACAGTGGCAAGGGAAAACTAAATAAGATAGTAATTTATAACAAAATATGTGTTTTAGAATGTTAAGTCCTCAGGCACAGAAACAGAGAAGATTAAATGGTCAGATGCTTTTCATCTGTGCCAGGTTCATGACGGTGCCGACTACAGATGCAGCCTGATGCTGGTCTGCTGGTCTGGACACTCTTTTACTGCAGCCTGCTTGGATGTGTTGATGCTATTTTCAAAAGTGGTGAATTGTCTGTGGTGAGCTTCAAACAAAGTGTGATTTGCTCTCAGTTTTTCCCAGGTACTAACATGCTTAGAAAATCCAATGTACAAAGCCTGGCATGGTGGTGCACACTTGTAATCCCAGTACTTGGGGGGTTGAGACAGGATCCGGGCTCACGGACAGCCTCAGATACTTAGTGAGGCCCTCTGCAACTTAGTGAGACCCTGTTTCAAAATAAAGATTAAAAAATAGGACTGGGGGTGTAGCTCAGAGGTAGAATGCCCCTGGGTTCAATCTCTAGTACCGCAAAAAAAAAAGAAAAAAATCCAGTGTACAAAGTCTGGTATGGTGGTGCACACCTGTAATCCCAGTACTTTGAAGACTGAGACATGAAGATCACAAATTCAAGGCCAACCTCAGCAATTTAGTGAGACCGTGTTTCAAAATAAATAGTAAAAGAGTCTAGGTATGTAGCTTGGAGGTAGAAATCCCCTGGGTTCAATCCTCAGTACAAGGGAAAGAAAAAAAGAAAGAGAAAGAAAAAGAAAAGAAAATCTAATGTACAATGTAGAAACTAATGTTTTAATATAAAATAGAATTAAAGTCTAATGTTGATAATAACTCATGTTGATAATAACTCATGTTGATAATAACTCATGTTGATAATAACTACTCAATGTCTGACAGGGCTTTGTGAAGTTTTGCCACACTGGCAAGATTCTTCCTCATGTGGAACCATACAGGCTGTGGCAAAACTTCTCCTAGCCCTGCCCATCAGATGTCAGTAGAATCAAGTGTCTTATCACTGTGACAACAGCAAAAACTCACATTTCCCAAACTTGTGCTAATAGGTGGGATTGTATCCATTGAGAACTTTCAGTGGTTATAGTGAAGGAATGCACATAGCTAGATTTGTTTATTTTTAATGCCAGTTTGGAAAGAGGTTGTAAGATGAACTAATCAGAATAACATGAGGTTGAACTAAGCCAGTGATATTGAAAATAAAGGAAAGGAAACATACTTGAAAAATATTCAAATCCAGGGACTCATTGGAAGTGAATGCAGAGGAAAAAGAAATGTTCAAAATGTGGGGGTCACAGCTACATTTTGCAATCGACTGATCGGATGGCATTAACCAAAACTCCTACTATGGGGACCAACATATTGCAAAAAGAAGGGATAGTAAGTGCAGTCCTTAACGTTAAATTTGATGTGCGCCTGTGTTTCCATATGGATATGCCAAGTACGTACCTAGAAATTTTGGGGTAAAGCAGGGGGAATATTGTAGCTGATATTACAGATTTTGGGGGATAAATAGAATGCAAGGAAGGAAAAGGGTAGAGTCATGGGGACAGATGGGAAAAATAGCAAATATAACTTAGGAAGTTAGCAGATTTTTTTGTTTTCTATCATAAGTTACCAAAGAGTCTTGCGTAAAATATTTCCTTAAGCACCCAAAAGTTAAATAGGCCAGGGACATGTAAACACTAACTAAAAGAGGGCTTGTTTTCTTACATCATGAACAACACACACACTATTCTTCAGTCTTATTAGATGGGGCATCATATTCAAAGCACATTTGTACTTGGAGGCAAAGCTCAGTTCATATCTTGACACCTGAGACTCTAATTTAGATAAATTACTTGAAGATAATGGAACTCAGTTTTCCCAACCTTGAAATGTGGATAAAATATCCAAATCACAAGATGATTTATAAAATTAAGATGAGAAAATACCCATGAAATGAAGGCTGTGTTTGAGTTTGAGAGGTATTCAGAAACATCTGACAAGCTGAGGAAGAGGGCTGATCTGAGAGACACCTGTTCATGTGATGACTGAGGACTGTCTTGTGAGAAAACTTGAATAGGAGAGCCTGCTGTTGGTTATGAAACGACCCACCATCATGGACAGAGCTGGAGATGGCTAGCATTGACAGGATCATGCAGAGGAAGAGGAAGAGGACTACCTTAAGACACCTGACAGAGGAGTAGGGGAGATGAGCAGAACTCAGGAGAAAGCTGTTGTTGACAGAAGGAATTGCTTGCTAGTCTGGATGTAGTAGTATGTTGGTTTTGTCTTGAGTATGTCCTTCATGCACTCTAGACACACACACATACACACATAGACACACACATATACACACAGAGAGAAACAGCGGGGGAGAATGAATCTAGGAAAGTTAGGGTTCTAAGTAAGATCCAAAGTGCCTATTCCATTAATTTTTTAAACAGTGAGGCCCAAAGAACACTTCATTAGATTGCATGTCATAGAACATGGAGGGAAGGGGAGACCTCTCCTCTGGCAGGGACTGAAGTGGCCCTGCTATCACTGCTATGAAAGGGGTCAACTCCATGCCTGTCTGAGGGGACTGTGATACCCCTGGAAGAAAAGGAACGGAGGGAACTAAAGGGCTCAGTTAGTGCACGAGCGCTTCTGGCACTATGCAGAGCGGTAAAGGGTACCAGCAGGATCACGGCGCTTCTGGGCACACAGGATTGAAGTGTCTCCTGAAGTCCCCACAGACACTCACGGAGAACCACTTGTCAGAGGCCAAGACAAGGAACTCACAAAGTGTAAAAATAAAGAAAAAAAAGAATAATGATATTCTTCCTCAATAAATTTTTACAAACATAAAGCACATAGCCTAGGCCTTGACATATAGTAAGTAATTTGAAGTAGTAGTAAAAGCAGATGTATTATGTAAAAATCTACTTTTTCTATATTGGCACAATTTATTTGTATACCTGGTTTTCTGCCAAATTTAATTCATTGATGAAAAGGATAACAAATAGTAAAGGATAAAGCAAAAAGAAATCACACATTGTGCCACTAGTATATCAAAATGAGGGAGAAAGTAGCATATTCGCCCTTTTTCTCCAGAATGCCGGCTGTCCCGCCAGAAAACTACAAGCTGCTCTTGCAAGGCTCAGAGTACACTTTGATAGACAGTAACACTCCAACTACATTGTAATTGAGAAATCAAGGGAAATTAGCTCTAACTTTTTCTTAATTAAAATAATAATTCTGATACCCAGACCACGAAGAAGGCAGGTTGCCGTCTCCCCAGAGTGTGTTGATATATAAAAGAAAGAGAATGGGATTTAATGAGTTCTACCGCATTTGACCTAATTAATTTCTCCGTGTCCTGTATCTCAGCCTCTAGTTGGCCTCTGAAGCTCATAAAGAGTTACTGGGATCTGCTCCTTGACAAGGCCACCGCAGGAAATGGGTTTCCTGCCCTAGATGCATATTATGATTGACAGTATAATCTGCAAGAATGTTGTGTTGTCAGGAATGCCATGAGATATGTGAGATTTTTATATTGCCTACCAGGACTCTCTTAATTGAGATAGAGTACCAGGAGTTATAGGTTCTGAGAGGCAAAGCTCTGCAAGATGGAGTTAGCCCTTTTTCGTAACATTTGGAATAGAAAGGTACCACAGTACACTGCAACTTGAAAGCATTAGTATTGTTTTGTGAAACTTACATTTTGTGTGTATGAGCACACTTGCACATATGGACACCCACATGTTGGGTCATAATGTTACATCTGTATCTTACTGTGGGCAAAAAAATCCAGTTCTTTAAAAACACAGCTACATCTGGTCTATGTAACTTATTCTTAACTTTTAGGAAAAACAAAGCTGTGTGTGTGTGTGTGTGTGTGTGTGTGTGTGTGTGTGTGTGTTTTACTGGGGATTAAACCCATGGACATTCTACCTCTGAGCTACATCTCTAGTCCTTTTTTAAAAAAATTATTTTGAAAGAGGGTCTTGTTAAGTTGCTGTGGGTCTCACTAAGTTGCCAAGGCTGGCCTTGAACCTGCGATCCTTCTGTTTCAGCCTTCCAAGTACTGAGATTATAGGCATGCACCAACTACCAACCTTTTTTAAATCACTTATATGCTTTTGAAAGAATACATGTACTCAAAACTTTTCACATTATTGTATTCAGTGTCAGGAGCCCAAAATAAGCATCCCTAACACAGAGTTTCTGTTATACACGAAAGGGTTAAGGAGGTAATGAAATTTCTCTTTAAGACACACACACTATAAGAACAGTAGTCTTTCCCCACAAGTGAAATTGAAATGTAGTTTGGGGAGACAATTGTCTTTACCTTTATTTTATAGCAGAATAAATTAAGGCGGAACCAATGACTAGAACACAACAGTTATTCAATAAACATGTTAAATTAAATGATATGCTGAACATTTTTCTTTTAGACAAATTAGATTTCCTCAGCGACTTCCAGTGAATCTACGTATAGTCATGGCAAAGGCTGGATTCTAACAAAACTGAGTTTTCTGCGAATAGGGATAGGGTGTTTCTTCTATAGAGAATCAGTTCTCAAATGTCACTGAATATGTGTTTTGCTTGAAGCACAATATTTTCAATTTCTTCCCTCACCTTTACCCATTTTCTCAAAAGAGAAAAGAAAAACACACTTCTTAAGCAAAATTGATTAATTTTGATGAATTTTTTGCAAATAGTAGACCATTTTTGCAAACAGTATGATGTTTTTCAAATCTTATAGGAAGGTATATAATAATATTTCAGTTATGTAACATGGTTTTCAATAAACTTGGAACTTAAGATATCAGTGTTAACATAATTCCACCTGAGCTACAAAAATGATATTGGCTATCTCTCTACTTAGTGAGGCCCTCCGCAACTTCGTGAGACCCGGTCTCAAAATGAAGTATAAAAAAATAGGGCTGGTGGTGTAGTGCGGAGGTAGAACGCCCCTGGGTTCAATCCCCGGTACCACAAAAAAAAAAAAAAAAAAAAAGATGATGTTGGCTAAGTTTGTCCAATTTTGCATGATGCATGTTTTTAAATTTGAAAATAAAAAATCTGTATTCATGATACCAATGTAAAATCTAGAGATATTTCTGAAATGTCTTTCTAAGAAAAAATGTACAGGAAGATGAAGGGAAGATTCAAGAAAAGGTGGAGTGATGAATGAAAGAAGCTTCTTTCTTTTTATTTTTCTTTCTTTTTTTTGTACTGAGGATTAAATCTGGGTTTTTTTTTTATCTCTGAGCTATGCCCCCAGTCCTTTTTTAATTTATTTTTTATTTTTAAACATGGTCTCATTAAGTTGCTGAGGCTGGCTGTGAACCTGTGATCCTCCTATCTCAGTCTCCCAAGCACTGGGATTACAGGCCTGTATCACCATGCCCCACAGCAGCTTACTTCCTCCTGAAAGAATCTTTAAACTTCACTTTTATTGTTCCCACATCCTTGACTGCATTGATGAAATAAATATCTGCTCACAGAGTCTCTTCATTTCATCAACCCTTAAATTTATGACAGCTTCGGGCCTTGCAACAGAACACCACTCCTTACTATCTGGAGAACATTTTAGAAAGCCCTACCATTTATTGAGTTTGCATGGTGCCATTGTAAGTGCATTACAGATAGCACGTCATTGAATTTCAACAGAAATTCTCTGAAGTATTACCAGTGATGGCCATGTTTCTAAAAATTGTTTTCCTGTTGTTTCAACTCACTTTCTTCCTAAAACAGTTTTTCTAACATTAGCATGAAGAAATCTTTCCTGGGGATACTGTAACTTGAATATGGGGCCTAGGACTTACATTTAAACTCTCCAGTCATTACTATAAAGGTTTGCACAGACCACAGTTTATCAAAATTTTTTTTTGTTTTTTACTGGGAATTGAACCCAAGGGCATTCTACCTCTGAGCTATACCCAAGCACTATTTTATTTTTCATTTTGAAACAGTACCTTGTTAAGTTGCTGAGAGCCTAAGTTGCTGAGGCTGGCCTTGTACCTGCAATCCTCCTGTCTCAGCCTCCCAAGTACTAGGATTATAGTCATGAGCCACCACACCCAGTCAAGAAACACTTTTTAAACATTCATAGAAAATTCTTAAGTACTTTCATATCTTATCAAAATGAAATATCCATGTTTTATTTGCTTTCTACATTGTGACTGGTTTGAGTTTTGATTAAAATGAAGTCATCCCTTTATGTAAAATATAATAGAAGTAAAACATACATGCTTTGCAATTTGCCTTTAAAAGTTGAATCGGTCTCTCAGTATTTTCATTCCCATTCCTTCATCAGAGAGCCAGACTTCCTTTTAATACTTTACTTTTGAGTTATTGACCAGGTTCCAGCCACAGTAATCCTCCCAGATGTGAAGTAAGCTTCAGTCTCAGCAATGTGATCGGTGTCATGAGGAAATCTCATCAGTTGCTCACAATTTTAGTTAGGTATTTTTCTGGCAGGCTGCATAGAGAATGGATGAGTAACATACAGCAAATCTCATTTTGCTTTAAGTGGATTTTGAAGTATATTTCAGATTTGGAAGAGATGAACTGGCATTCCCAGAAGTTTGCTTTACCCTTCACTTGATGTTGATCACAGGGCACAGTGGAACGTGCAGCGTGATCACGTATGATAAGCCCTAGGCTCATTTCCATTTATTTTCATAACTTTACTATATTCCTCAGGTCAGAAAACTTGTATTGACTGATTTTATCTTGATTTTAGTATCTTCTGATTCCTCTTGGAAAGCACTGGAGAGCATCAGTATAAAGGCATCCTGGTTCATAAATTTCTCAACTGGGTCACCAAGAGAACCTGGTGCCTTTTGCCATCATCAATCCTGACACGACTCTTAGCAGTTTAGATAGAAGCGAGGAGTTCAGATCACAGGAGACAATAAATAAAAGTAAATCCAATGCTATAATGTAGATAGTTTAAAATAGAGAATGCTTTATACTCTCTGGTAATCACTATGGGATTGCAGTTTACTGTTGTAGTATAACCTGACTTATGCTGATGACAGTCATGTTTTGTTCATAACAATTATTCTACTTTAATTCATGCTTTCAGATATTATCTTTTTTTTTTTTTGCGGTACCAGGGATTGAACCCAGGGGCATTCTACCTCCGCGCTACGTCCCCGGCCCTATTTTTTATACTTTATTTTGAAACCGGGTCTTACAAAGTTGCGGAGGGCCTCACTAGGTAGAGAGAGACAGGGAGGGAGAGAGAGAGAGAGAGAGAGAGAGAGAGAGAGCTGAGGCTGACCGCGAACCCGGATCCTCCGGTCTCCGCCTCCCAAAGTGCTGGGATTACAAGCATGTGCCACCACGCCTGGCCTTTCAGATATTATCTAAAGCTCATTCTTTCCACGCTTTCTTTAAAGTTAGGCAAGGTCAGGAGACTTTCTTTGGCTGATGTATTGAGCAAAGAATATGTAAGCGTGTGTGTGTGTGTGTGTGTGTGTGTGTGTGTGTGTGCGTGTGTGTGTCATGTCCACAGAGAAAGTCTGAATTACCTATGTAAGACTCTGCAGCACTCTTTTCTACTTGTCCCATTGATTGGAGAATTAGGTGTCAGAATAGACCCTCCTCCATGTATTCCCTGAGTGTCTATGATAATTAGAAATGGTGGTGCACAGCTGGGCATGGTGGACACACCTGTAATCTCAGTGCTTGGGAGGCTGAGACAGGAGGATTGCAGGTTCGATGACAGCCTCAGCAACTTAATGAGGCCCTCAGCAACTTAGTGAAACCCTGCTTCAACATAAAAAATAAAATAAGGCTATGGTGTATCTAAGAGGTAGAATGCTCCTGGGTTCAATCCCCAGTGGGAAGGAAGGAAGGAAGGAAGGAAGGAAAGAAAAAAAGAAATGGTGGTGCATGCCTGTAATCCCAGTACTTGGGAAACTGAGACAGGAGGATGACAGGTTCAAGGCCAGGCTCAGCAACTTAGAGAAACCCTGTTTCAAAGTAGAAAATAAGATAGGGCTAGGGGGGTAGATCAGAGGTAGATCCCCTCTGGGTTCAATCCCCAGTACCACAAAAACAAAAAGGAAATCACTTCAATCTCACACTGGATAGGAAACACAAGATAAATACACTATAATGTATTAAATGACCAAGATTTGGCAGGGTTGTTATACTGCATTATAGTCTGACCTGACCTGTGATCACTGACATACATACGTTCACCACAATCACTATAGGAATTATCATTTGGGGTTGTGCTTGTCAGAACACATTCGAAGACAGAAAGGTAGTATATACTCTTTATTAACTATATAGCATTCAAATTACTAAAAGTTTTATAGCCTGTGCCACAGGGGAAACTAAGAAATAGCTAGGGACATTTAGCTTGGAGGAAAAGCGTAAGGAATGTTGATAGGTGATTTATAATCTTAAAGCATAGCTGGGTTAAGAAAAGAAAATAAAGGAGCTGGGGGACATAGCTCAGTGACAGAGCATATGCTTAGCATGTGAAAGGCCCTGGGTTCAATTCCCAGTATCAACAAAAGAAAAAAAAAAGGAAAGTAAAACAGGGCATCATGATTTATTTCCAGTTGGCTACAGAAGGTAGACCTAGACAAATCATCCCTGCTTATAAAAACTATAAGTTCAAAGTAAAAATAAAAAATGGTTCTAACAACTATATATGTCCCAAATCACAGTAGAGTATCTGGTGATATCATAAGCTTATTTCATCACCAGTCCAATTGAGGGAAATGCTGCTTGACCTTTACTTACAGATAGTTTAGCACAAAGCTTAGATATGTGGCCTTGAGCCTACAAGGTTGGGCCGCATGCACCATCTGCTAGGTAGATGATCTTGGGCAAATCAGTTGACTTTTCTAGGCCCAACTTTCCTCATGTATAAAATGGCATTGGTGATGGCAAGCAGTGTGTCTGCCTTAGTCTCATTGTGGGGATTACCTGAGTGAAATCAATGAAATCACTGATAAACCATTAAGAGGTCTTAGTGGTTATTATTATAATGTTTCAAAGGGACCTTGTAGATTGTAGATTGGTGAAGCGAGAGAATTAGAAGAATCCTACAATTCTTTTAAGACTGCCACACTTTTTTATTGTCCTGGAAATACTATATAGTCATCCTAAAATCTAAAAGATTTTCTTGGCTCTATCATGTTGGTCTATCAGTCTAAAAAACTGTCGTAGAATTGCATAAAGCTACAAGGATTGTTACTTAATATAATAGAATTTAACTGGCTTTTAATTATTGTAGCAGGAAAAATACTAACCCCCCCCCAAGATTGCCCACTCTGACACTAGAAACTGGGAATATGAACTCTGCCCCTTGTTGTAACTCTGTGATAATTTTTACATTACATGGCAAAGAGGATTTGGCAGATGTAATCAAGGTTACTAATCAGTTGATCTTAAGCTAGGACAATTATCAGAGGTGGCCTAACTTAATCAAGAACCTCTTTAATAAAGGCAAAGAATTTCCTCATTCATCCTGACTAATGCAGAACAGGATGGCAGGGAGATTTAAAGTTTGAAGACAACTCGACAGACATGGAAATCTCCCGATTGGTTGCTTATTAGGAAAAGGTCTTTGAGGAGCGCATGGCAGAGAACAGTGATCAGGGTGTAGGAGACCAGAGTTGATTAAGGAACAGGAAAAAAGCACCTCGCTCCTACAACCAGAGAAAACTGAATTTTGCCGGAAACCTGAATGAGTTCAAAAATGCATTTTCCCCTAGAGCCTCAGATGTAAACAGAGCCAGCTGACACCTGGAGTGTGGGACCCTGAGCAGGGAAGCAAGTTTAGCTGTGCTGGTCTTCTCACACACATGCAAATGCGTCGCCGCCACCAACTCTTAGAAAATGTGCGGTAATAAAAGAGTGCTGTTTTAAGCCACTCAGCTTGTCTTAATTTGCTCTGCAGCAATAGAAAACTAGTGCAGTTACTAAAAGGGGATATGGAGGTTGTACTGATTTGGGAAGAGTCATTTTCATACAACAAATGTTAAGTGGACCACTTATTTTGGCAAACGTGCATGTCAGAGCTGATGAAAAGGACCAGGTAATGCACCAAAGACGTCTAATTAGACAGAACTGGAAATCACCATTCTATTGAAGGCATTTTTCACAGAATCAAGAGTGATTCACCATCTGAAAGACCTTGACCTTTTGACGATGAGCTGCTGAACCATTTTTCACAAGATTTGTTCCCTCGTTGAAACCAAATCTACATCTTTCAAATGTGGATTACTATTCTCTAAATCATAATTACAGTCACTTGTGAATCTAAAGTTTGAGGTAGCTTTCATATAAAACACCTTTAATTTTAAACAAAGCTGCTATTAAAAGTTGCATGGTTGCACACATATTTTTTATATAGAATGTTAGCCCCAAATAACTATATAAATTGGATTCTCTGTATATCCTGAATTGAAGCCTGGACTAGATGCAACTTAAAAATTAAAAAAAAGACAGATTAGGTACTATACTCGAGATTCATACTTTTAAACTATAAACCTTTGAAAATGAAAGTCTCACATCAAAAATTATTCGGCAATGTTGGTGTGTGTGGTGCATTTAAATTAATTCAAATTGTGTGGAAATATGAACTGTGCTGGTAAAACTTGGTTGCCTCATTCTGGGAAGAACATTTTCTTTCAACCTAAAATACTCCTTAAAGTCTAACTACAAGAATGCTTAATTTAACATATGGAAATTAACACTTTCAAGAATGAGTTGATTTGCCGAAGATTACCCTATGGGAGATATAAACCTAGAATTTTTTTTTATTTCCGTCATATTTCTATCATAGCATTTTATATCTTTTTGACACAAATGTCCTGGTGATGCTATCCAGTTATTTCTTCCTCTTCTTATTCAGTAATAAAAATTTACACAGTTCATGGACAAAGTCATATGGCACCATGTGGACTGGGCTCTCACACAAGTCCTTGTTGTGCTGCTAGTCAATCCATTTTAAGATCACTGTCGCAGATTACAAGACATCTAAAAAAAGTGCCAACCACATCTTCTGACTTACTGTGGCCGCAGAAATCTGTGAGTATTGAGCTTGGTCTAAAATTGAGGTTCACTTATGTTCAAATTCCAAAAGGTTCTGATTGGTGTAATCATGGTGCCCTAAAAGAAAATCACTGTAATTGAATTTAGGTAGAGCGTGAAAGAATGAGCAATAGATTCTGGGTATTTAATATCCATGAGCTACAGTGTGAGGTTTTATGTAATGATATCTAAACCAACTATAGTCCCACCAGCTCCTTTCCAGAATTACTCCTCTCTGGAAAGGAGGGTTTCATGGAAAACATACACACACAGCACATATCACAGATCGACCCACAGTGGCAAACCCCTCCATACAAGCATACTGGAAAGAACTAAGAGGAGAAAGTTACCAGATGTGTGTTGTTCAAGTGAAGGTCACCAGCAACTTCAGTAGCAAAACATGGGTCACAGAGCAGAAGTGGGTAAAACAATTCAGGTATGACAAGACAAGCAGATAACAGAGGGAAAACACAGTGATATAAACAGAAGTTTTGATTATTTTTGGAAATCCCCACTTCTAATCTTTTATGAAAAGGGAACATTTGCAAAGAGAGAAATCATAAACGATTACAGAAAGCATTGCTAAGCGATAATCCAAGATAGTTGAATTTGTTGTATTTCTATCAATAGGCATCATTTGCATTAGCAAGAGAGGCCAAGGAGATATATAATATGATATAAATGCAATATTTTTTCTTTACAGAAAGGCAAAAAACAAAAACAAAAACAGAAATCATAGACAAGTCAAAATAAGAAAATAGTTGCATCAAGTTTACAGCAAAAAAATCTACTATTACCAAGTACCCTTTACCATGATCATCTTTAATTGGTATACATTCAAAATGGAATTATGTTCTATATAATATTGTTTCATAAATTAAGTTTTTCTAGTAATATAAATGGACCTCTCTTCATGTGGCTAAGAGTTGCTTTTACTGCATGGGCTCCGTATTGCATCCTGTTAAATGCATGTGCCCTTCATTGAACCAATTCCTTATTATTTAGGCAAAAACCACTTTTTACCCCCTGATTATATGAGCTATTCTGTGCCATTAATCTTCATATCCAAGTCTTTGCATACATCTTTAATTATTTGTTTAGGGTGAAATTTCTAGAAAGGAAGTTTTTATTTTAAAATGCCAACATTGTGTTTAAAGCTTTTAATAGTTAAATATCTAAATTGTCTTCCATCATGATTGCATATATTTACAGTCCAAATCATCAAAGTACCTTCCTGTTCATGTTGTTCCTTTATCAATTTTGTATTGCTTAGTCTTGCTTTCTTCCTATATCCTTTGTTCTTGACAACTGCTGAATCCTTAATAATATTGCTGAATGAGGGCAATAAAGATACAAATAGAAACAAGTGCAGTGTTTTAACTATAGAGAAAGGTCTGCACAGAAAGGCACAAAAGTTCTGATGAAGGTTATCTTGGGTGTTACACATGGTTGTTAAAGAGTATTCAGGGGCAGTGGAAGTGTTATGATATTTTTAATATACTTTTATATTTTTATTGATGCATTGCAATATAAAACATAATGAAGTTCAGAGTAATAGGAACATACTTGTGCACATCACTTGGTGTGTTTCCCTTTGATACCATCCCACTCCCTCCCTTTCTTTGTACATGTTATTGAGTTGGTATTGATAATTTAGTATATGTACATAGTATTATTTGAACAGTTGCCTTCATAAAGTTTTCTTCCCCTCCCTCCCCTCCTCCCTCCCTCACTTAACCCCCCTCCATTGCTCCACTGGACTCTCTCCTCCTTTATCTGAAGTCCCTTTTGCTATCCAGTTTCTCTCTAACTTCCACATACGAAAACATACAGCCATTTGCTTTCTGAGACTGGCGATCTCTTTTATCATAATATTCTCTAGTTCCATCCATTTTCCTGCCAATGATGTAATTTTGTTCTTCTTTATAGCTGGGTAAAATTCCATTGTTATAAAAAATTCTATTGTGATATTTTAAATTTCCTGTTATACTATTTTTAAGCAGGCATTCTATTTTATTTTATTTTATTTTAATATTTAATATGTTTTTATTGGTGCATTGTAGTCTCACATCACAATGAGTATCAGTTTGGTGTTAACATACATGCACACAGCTCTTGGTGTCCCTCCCCCCACCTCCCCCCCACATGTAGCACTGAGAATGATGTTGGTATAATCTCATATGTGCACATTGTTTATGACAGTAATTCCATAGATTCACTTCTTTCTTGCCCTTCCCCTTCCCTTGTACCCCTTCCCTTGAACTACTGAGGGCTCTCTGTTGTGACAACAGAGAACCCTGTTATACTATTTATATATGGGTTGCAGTTTTTTTCCTATAAGTTCACTTAAAAAGTTATCTTTAGAAAAATAAATGGCAATAGAAAAAGAAGGGAAACTGTCATTCTCTGCAAGATGTGACACTAAGTGTTAACATGCACAATTTCCTTTAAATTTCCACTATCCATTTGTAATGGGAATCATTCTCCCCAGTTTTGAAGATGAGAACTCAGTGATGTTAGCAAGGTTAAATGACTTGTCCTAAGCCAAATAGATATGTAGCAAAGAAACTGGAAGTGAACCCAGGTTGGCCTGATCTAGATTTCTTTGCAGTAGGGCTGGGAGTTTGATACAGAAACCTGTATTCTTTCCTGTGTGCTCAGCTATCTATCAGGAGGGCAGTGAACTGACTTCTGAGATCAAGATGTCTATGTAGAGAAAAAGGAACTGTTAGCTCCTTTAAAGCATCCAGGTTCTGAAGTTACTGAGTTCCAGTGTCTGGGAGAAATGAGTTCCCAAAGGTCATACAAGGGGAGCCAGTGATTTCTGACTCTGCATACCCAGCACAGTTTCTCCCCTGTTCTCTTGCAATCAGACTTCTGGTTACATTTCATACTGACAAGGACAAATTCTAGAATCTGATTTTAAGTGAATGAATGGAGGTAAAGAAGAAAGTGGCAGTGAATTCTGACCGATAGTGGCTGCTGCCTTTCAGGTGTTAAAGTAACTGTCTGCTTTCTTTTTTGAACAGTAGTGGCTTTTCTTGTTACAATAAATGGCAGAGATACAGTGGTGGAGATTTACCAGAGTATAATTATGATAAGAGGGCAACAGAGTAGGAAACAATAGCTCTAAATATAAAGAGTCCTACCTGGAGAAAATGAATTAGTATGTAAGATCCATAATTCACAGGCCAATGGAATTGAAGTTCCAAGGAAACAGATTTTCAAGGCTTAAGAAAACTCATTTTGATTCCTAGAGATCATATTTCAAAATATAAGTAATAGA
This sequence comes from Glis glis, assembly GCA_004027185.1. Taxonomy (NCBI): domain Eukaryota; kingdom Metazoa; phylum Chordata; class Mammalia; order Rodentia; family Gliridae; genus Glis; species Glis glis. The sequence continues at coordinate 30,772 of PVJS01001569.1, forward strand.
AATATAAAAATTGCATGAATTATCTGAATATACTGCTTTTAAATGTAGTATGTCAATTAGGATTGCATTAGACAGCAATAGGAAAACGCTGGCTCTCATAATTGGAAAATGAAAAGACAGAGTAGGCTTCCAGCATAATTGAGTTAATTAATCATTACCCAACCTGGGCATGGTGGCACGTGCCTGTAATCCCAGTACTTGGGAGGCTGAGACAGGAAGATCACAGGTTCATAGCTAGCCTCAGCAACTTAGTGAGGCCCTCCATAACTTAGTGAGACCGTTTCAAAATAAAAAATAAAAGAGGGCTTGGGTATGACTCAGAGGTAGAACATCCCTGGGTTCAGTACACACACACACACACACACACACACACACACAGAAAAAAATGGCTCATTTTTGGCTCTCAGCTTTAAATTTCAGTCTAAGATTAGGCGAGCCCCTTTCTTTGGGACTTTGTTGAGGATACCAGATGACAACGACAATCTCACCCTTGAGGTGTGATCATGAACTTCAGAGTATATCAGCTAGGACCCTATCTAGAACATATTAGGTGTCAAAATATGCTATAATCATTACTTACTATTACCTCATCGGTTAAAATTTAACTGCCATCTTTAAACAATGAAATTGATATTTAAGCACTCCAGGGGAGTTTTAAGTATCTGGATCTATATTTGTTAAGATGAATTCGGCAATATCCCTAGCTCTTTTTTCTCTTCATTGTGTTTTTAGTATTTACTTCTCCATTATCTGCCCTTCCTTCATTCACCCCAAAATATTCACAAGCCTCTGAACTTCAGCAAAGGAAACACACAATATCTATCAAGACATTAGTGACTACGTAGGCCAATACACTCAAAATATTCATTTACTTGAAGGATAAATAGGAAGAGAGAAAGTCTTTATATGATGAAATAGATGGATAATGTGACAATTTTGGCTAATGATAAGATTGCAAGAAAACAAAAATCATGACAGCTATTGAGAGACCAAGGAATCTTCCTTGTACTTCAGAGTTTTAGGCATATAGTAAGACTTATTTGGGTCACAAATGAATAAGACATACACAGCTTCCTGAACTTTTTTTGTATTCTTTAACTCTGTTGTTGGGGTATTAAAGGTCATCTGTTAATAATATTATAAAATTAATAGTGATATCGATGAAAAAACATTTATATTCTGTAAAAACATTTTACAGAGACCCTGTTTCAAAACAAAAATAAATAAATAAAAAATAAAATAAAAAGTCTGGGGGTATAGCTTGGAGGTAGAGTGCCCCTGAGTTCAATCCCCAGTACCACACAGATACACACTTTATAAATTAACTTCAGATTTACGCTCTGTAAAAACATTTTATACTCGAGTGTGTCCTGAGCACTATCTCTATGTCTGAACCACCCAGTGGGTGAGCTGAATGAGCACATCTCAGGACCTGCAAACAAAACATACATAAAACACTCAACATACAACCTGTCTTTCTTGAGGGCAGAGTTCTGATGGATTTCAGGTATTTATCCTCTAGTGGTCTCTGGATGTTGACTCCTCCCAGTCACAAGATAAAATCAAATATTGTGGCTCGATTCTATTGCCAGTGTCATGATCCAGTTCTGTTTATTTATTTATTTGTTTATTTATTTATTTATTTATTTATTTTTTACCTTTCCAAGGATGGAAAATTTATTCGGATAATTTTTGAGAATTCATATATGCGTTTTGAGAATTCATAGGTTTTGAGAATTCATAGGTTTTGAGAATTCATATATGCGACAACAGGATACAAATTAAAAGGTAGAAATCTCACTCTTCCTTATCCCTCCCCTACTGCCCAACCAGTCCAGACATTTTATCACTGTCATTACCATTTCTGTGAAATGGAGGCCCCTAGGCACTAATCACACAGGCAACTGCATGGTATCATAAGAACATACAACCTTTCCGTTAAAAAGATGTAGTCTCTGTCTTTCTGGCTACATTGGCGATTCTCGGATTATTTCAATACTTTAAAGTCTGCAGCAGCATGCAAAAGAATTTCATTTCTTTTTTTTTTTTTTTTGCGGTACCGGGGATTGAACCCAAGGGCGTTCTACCTCCGCGCTACACCCCCGGCCCTATTTTTTATACTTTATTTTGAAACCAGGTCTCACAAAGTTGTGGAGGGCCTCACTAAGGAGAAAGAGAGAGAGAGAGAGAGAGCTGAGGCTGGCCGCGAACCCGGATCCTCCGGTCTCTGCCTCCCAAAGTACTGGGATTACAAGCGTGCACCACCACGCCCGGCTTCATTTCATTTTTTTAAAAAAATGTTAAGAAAGGTCTCCAGGAGATGGTGAGTTTTATTTTGTCTTGTCTGGACAGAGGTTTGATCCCGTCCATTTTATTTTCATCTCTCCTTGCTGGTCCTTCCTCAGATGGCTGCGCTGGAGCTACTTTTCCCCCACTTGTAGGGGACTGCTGCTCTGTCTGAGCTCTGAGATCGAGCAGGAGGGGTAGAGCTTCGCTTCACCCCTGCATTTTCCTTTGGTGGAGGGACTGGCATTACCTTTAGAGGTTGATCAGGTTTGGGAGGCTTAGAAGTTGGAGAGTGACAGTCTTCCTCCTTATTGAGTGTTTCATTTTCTAGAGACTTCTCTCTCTCCTTCATGCATTTCTGCCAGATGTGGCTGAGGCTCCAGTGATCCAGTGTTAGAAAATGCAACCCTAAAGAGATCTAGTAGAAAGGCGTTTGGTAATGTTTTTCTTCATCAATTTAAGTCAGCATGTCAAAGGCACTATTACTTGCTCAACATTTCTCCTTGTGCCTATTGTGGCCTTGAGAAAAAAGGGCAGTGACATGTTGAAGAGAGAAAGTAGAGGAAGAGAAAAGTTCCATGTTCCTGAACATGAGTGTGTGAGGCCTGACACATGCTTATCCAGAGCCCCTAAGTCCTTGTCATGGTTTACTGCTGAAGCTCTGTAAGCTCAGAAAGGGAGGTAAAATTAATCACCGCCTTTATCATGGTGTAGTGGTCCAGAACCACCGCAAAACGATCTTGACATGAGACAGGGCTAACATTTGGTATGTGTGACATGGACTGTGATGAATGGAAGTGTTCTGTGTTCACTGTCATAAAACAAAGACTCCAAACTCTTTCCTTGAAGAATATAAATGTGAGGCTCAAGGTTGCTATCTCTAAGGCAAGTTGTCATGTCGTTTTCTTCTTATTTAAGAACCTGTTGCCCATCCCGAATTTTGAAGAAGTGGGGCCCAGGGTAACTATTGAGGTCATGAAATGATTTCCATTCTATTTCATGTGGCCATTGGTGCATAGATCTATTGTGTCCTTTTGATGCTGTCAAGTCTAACCTGTAGTATGCAGAAAACACAACTGGTTATAATAATAATAGCTCATATTTATAGAACTAAAGTCACTATATGTTGGGCATTAATCTCACCAATTCATAGGTATTTAACTCAGGAATCTTCAAAAGAGACACAGGGACACAGAGATGTTAAAAAATGTCTGAAGATCACACAGAGAGTAAGGTTCACATGGGATCTGAAGGCAGATTACTTGATAATCTGAATTTCTAAACATTATAATTGTATATTCTATGCAGCACTGCCTATTGTACTGATGCAAAACTGCTGTCCTGACAGAGCCCATAAAATCGGTTTAACCCTGTTTATCCTTGAAATGTTTCATGGGTTAATATTTTTGAAAATCTCAGAAGTGAAACTTGGCCCCCTAACAGGATAAATGGGAGTTTTGAAGTGAATCTAGAAAGGGAGGTAGGCAGAGAGTACGGGAAGGATGAAAGAAAGAAAAAGAAAGAAAGAAAGAAAAAAAGAAGGAAGGAAGGAAGGAAGGAAGGAAGGAAAGAAAGAAAAAGAAAGAAAGAAAGAAAGAAAGAAAGAAAGAAAGAAGAAAGAAAGAAAGAGAAAGAAAAGACCCTAGGTAATTTCTGTGTTTTTGATGTTTTGCCATCCTCTTAGTCAAGAAGTAATGTGAGTCCTCTATGTCAAGAGAGAGTCATTGAGATCCATTGTCAAACTGGAGCTAAATCTGAAGATAATTTAAAAAGTGTGTGTGTGTGTGTGTGTGTGTGTGTGTGTGTGTGTGTGTGTTACTGGGGATTGAACTCAGGGGCACTCTACCTCCAAGTTATACCCCCAGCCTTTTTTATTTTATTTATTTATTTATTTATTTATTTATTTATTTATTATTTTTGTTTTGAAACAGGGTCTCACTAGGTTGCTGAGACTTCCGCTACATTGCTGAGGCTGTCCTAAAACCTGAGATCCTCCTGTCCCAAGTACTGGGATTACATATGTGTGCCACCATGCCTGGCTAGTTACCTGCCTTTTAATTCCAATATCCTCCTGAGAGAATGTTGACTTGGGATAATATTCATATATTTACTCTGTGATTTAAAAGCAAAAATCAGTACTTCCGCTGTCAAAAAACAGAGAAATGTATGAGATGGTTAATTTGTGAGAACTATAGCACTTGACAATGAAATAAAAAGTTGAAAAAAGATAATTCTTATATATGCTCTACATGCTAATTCAGTTCAACATCATTTAGTAAATGCTTTATTCTAGTTGGTAAAATAATGAGAAGGAATTAGATCACTGCCTCTACAAAGAATTTCTATGAGTTTAGACAGGAGATTTAACTCTTAAATGCCAAAATATATTCTCTGGCTAAGTCACTACAAAACTTCTGACTTTATGCAAGAGTTATTAATAATACTTAAAAAGAGCAGGGAGCATATATTTTATGCCCTAATTGAAAAGTATAGCAAACGAACAAAGGTAGATTTATCTTCATTTAAAAGTTTCTGTGATCTAGTTAAAACACTTACATTAACTTCCAAAAGATTATAAAACAGTGATTGGCCTTTCTCCCCTCTTTTCAATATGTTCTCGTTTGTCTAAATAAAATGATAGTGAGGCCTGGATGGTGCTTCCTTCTTTGGGTTTCTGCAAGGAATCTGGGACAAGAAAAACAAGAGTAAGCTGCAAAATAAGTAGGTGACTCCAGGACTTGTAGGCACTGAGAACTGCTTCCTCAATTATTCATGTATCCATGAGCCTCCAGAATCATCATCCAAACTAAATAGAGAAAAATGCCTTTTCTAAACCATGAGACAGGACTCCTGCAGGATGTCTTAAAGAGTTCCCAACAAGCTGGAGACAGCTACAAGTTTCTGAGTTATTCTATGCCTTAGTTTCTCAAAGACTCTCCAGGACCGAGTTCATTCCCTTGCCCACTGAGTAAGTGAGTGTGAATCAAAGGCCTGGTCACTGGTCTACTGTGAGAAACACTATCCCTGGAGATTGTGTGGGTTTACATTGTTGGACTGTCATTTTAAATTTATCTCCAGCCTACCTTCAAAGCAAAAACTATATTAGAAGTGGTGTGCTAAAAGTTTTACAAGGCAGGTACAAAATTGCATAGATAGTAGAGAGTTATATTTCAAATATTATTTGTATCTTAAAATGGAAAATATTTTACATTCATGTCAAAATATATAGGCATAAACACATGTTGTTGTTTTTTGTGGTTTCTTTCACTTACACTTTTTTCACCCTAGACTTGTGGCCATGAGTGTTTGGTAAGAAGTTCTACTTTTTAACCTGAGGCTAGAGAAATATTATTTAATAATGATAGCTAACATGTATTGATTACTTGTTAAGAGCCAAACATTCTTTGTTTCACTTAAATGAATTCACTTAATTAATCTTTATATTAACTCCAGGAAGTGTGTGCTACAAATTTTTTTTTTTTTTGGTGGTTTAGGATACCGAGCCAAAGAGTTTGCTCAGAACTTATGAAACTTGACACAGATTCTATAATAAATACATTGTAGAAGTGGGATTTGAACTCAGGCATTCTGGCTCCCTAAATCCAGCTTCTAACCTAACATACCTTCTCTTCAGAGAAGGACAATATGAGAGTCTGAGACATTTATTATGACTTCGATGTTAAATGAGCCAGACATGGGCAACATGATTGTCATAATTCTTCTCCTCAAATCATTGGCTGTTTGGTTGCGGTCTCTTTAACAAGTGATATGATCGGAAAACAATTTCTGAGATGAGATGTTCAGCCTGGCCAATGCAAAGTAGAGATAAACAATCTTCTCCCTTCTTGTACTTGCCATGCCTCCAGTAATGCAGCTCAGACTTGCTTTAGATTTTTTACTGATGATAGTTTCTCAAATTAAGATTGCTGTCATATAAAATCCTACAGCCTTCCTATTTGGAGCAAATGCAAAAAAAAATTGTTTATAGAAAGGGACGAAAGTAGCTATTGAGACAAAACAGCAAAATAAGTTATAAAGACAGGTTGGCAGTAAACATATAAAAGCACAGTTAAACATAGGAGGAGCAGCTGGGGTTGCAGGCAGGCATGATGCATTGCTCAAAAATAGACACGCGCCGAGCTTGCTAGGTCTATATTTTCCTGGGGGCACTCGTGCTCATAGCAAAGGCTCGGAGTAGAACCGTGACTTTGAACTGTGTAGGAATTGAAGAAAAAAAAACTACTGTGGAAGATTATAATAAGGAGTTAACATATTGGTCTTTATTTATAATTTCTGTATATTTCGTGAAGTTTCCACAGAAACCCTGTCATCTTGTACTGCACCTCAATTCAGATTTGACAGTAGCAGTGTGGGAGAGAGGGTACAGTGCGCACATGAGTTCTAATTAATCTCAGGTTGACAGATGTAAAATGGAAATAGTCTACGTGTAACCCGTTTCTCTGATTCTCATCCCCCAAAGGCCCAGCTAGGTATTTCTGAAAATACCCAGAGACTGTCTACTATGTGCTTAAAAAGGAAATCATCCAATGAGAAGCCAGGAAGCATCTACAATCTCTGTCACCTTTGCAGGTTTCCGAGAGGATGTGTCTGCTGCTTCATGTGGCCATTGGGCTCAGTAGCTGTGCCCCTCGGGGGACACCAGTCCCCATTCCAGGTCACTGGACTGCACAGGCCCTTGGGATTTCAGGGACACCCCTCTACAACTCTGGTGTCACTGTCACTGCAGCCATAGCCACGTCTACGAGGCCACCCAGGCCAGCGGGCACCACTGTTATCCCTCAGCCCCACTGAGTCCTAATACAGCTGAGTCTTTGGAGCCTGGGTATAAACTTGTTGCCAAGTTTAAAATTTTAAAAGTTCAGTGGATTTCCTGCACTATTGGCATTTGTCTTCATGTCTTCTGTGAAACCACATATTATTTAGGTTTTGTTGGTTTTATAGTCCTTTACTCTTCAGAAAACCTAAGAATACATCGGGGAGCTGAGCTGGGAGATAAATCCACGTAAGCATCTTCTTCAACTCAGAATCTCTCTTCTCTGAACACCTGTGGTTTTAATCTCGGCCCAAGCTAGTCTTGCCTGGTTCTACTTCTTTGGAGTGTGTTTTGCTTTGCATCTGTTCTGTTTTGTTGACTGTGAATTGGCTTCTGATGTGTCATCCCGCCAGTTAGACAGACATATCGAATATCCTCTTCAGTGGACACAGCGTGGGCTCAGGCTGGATCCCCTGCCACATGATGATGTCATATTATATCGTTGGCTCTGTGCTGCTTAGGAGAAGTATGCAAGAAATGAATAACCATTCCCTTAGTTTTTTGTTTGTTTGTTCCTGTTTTTTTTTTTGTTGTTGTTTTTGTTAGTATCATTGTTGCAAAAAAAAAAACTACCACTAATTCTTCAAAACATATCTGTCTTTTTTTTTGCCAAAGAGAAAAATGAAAAAGCACTTCCCCAGGGCATTAGACTTTTGGAAATAAATTCTGCCATTTGAAGGATATTTGTGTTAAGTCTCTAAGCTATTATTGGTGAGACAAGGACAGATGACAACTCTAACTCCTCTCTCTCAGGCTTGGTCTTTATCAATACTGTTTAGTCAAGGTCAGTGCTGTGGGAAGTTCCTTCTGGCTTATCTTCTAAGAATGACAGCTGAACATACATAGGGGTCACCTACAAAGTCTAAGGATCACACAGTCCTTATAAAAGGCATGGGTCTGGATGTGGGTAGTGGAGACAGAAGGCTCTCTATCTCTCTTCAATATGCCCAGTGTCACTGAGACCCCCCTTGGGTTATAAAACCAAAGTACTCTCCCCAAAAGGAAATCTGCATACTTCCATTTCATCCAAGTCATTTTGATTCCCATGAGAATGATAGTAGGACTGAACTCTTAAAGTGGACCTTTTTAAATAAAGGGAAGGAGAAGGAATGAAAGACATTTCCACTCAGAAGAATTTCAGATTGTGTCTCCTATTGTTGCTGATCTTTAAGATGCACATGGGAAGAGACGAGGTTTTGTACGAGGGTGGCTACTCTCCCAACACAGTGCTCCCTGCACAAAGTCCACTGGTAATGAGATTCTCCACAGCAGCACCCTGCACTGTCCATTCATGTTTCTTTTCCACCTGTCCCAACAATGGTGTCTGTTTGCTCAGCCCACACGCAACAAGGCTGTGTTTGTAAGTAAGGGCCCATTCACTGGCTGTCTATTTAGAAATCTTGACAGAAAATCCCATGCAAAAGCCCCTCAATTCAAATTCCTCTTTAATGACTTGCTCCATTCACCAGAGAAGGCAGGCAGGGGGAGGGTCCTCGGGGCTTGACTTCTTCCACTATGGGAGACAAAAAAGCATTTTTTATAAAGCTACTGACGTGCCATGGTTATTAAACAACAGCTCATCGGACAAGGTTGAATTCCAAGGAGAAACTTTCTTTGATCAAAACTCTATCAAATTCAAAAAATATGGAATCACCAACTATCAATGGCGTTTTCACTTTGAAAAATCGAGTCACTCTGTTGGTCTTCAATTTGGCTTACTTCCCTTCAGCAAAAGCAGTTCCCTCCCTGAGAGATGATTCATCAGTTGCTTGAATGATTCTCCCTGGATTTGTTTAAGTATCATATTGGGAGAGAATTGCAGATGTAGTTACTCTGGCAAACAAAGCCAAAGGACAAAATAGGATTATTTAGATTCTGTAGCATGGGATGTGGTTTAGTTACTTGAGGTATATGGAGCATAGGGGATTATCTTTTTTGTGTATTTGGTGCCCTTTCCTTTTGTATGTCTTCTTTTTTTTTTTTTTTGCCGTACGGGGGATTGAACCCAGGGGGGTTCTACCTCCGCGCTACACCCCCGGCCCTATTTTTTTATCCTTTATTTTGAAACCAGGTCTCACAAAGTTGTGGAGTGCCTCACTAGGTAGAGAGAGAGAAAGACTGGAGAGAGAGAGAGAGAGAGAGCTGAGGCCGGCCGCGAACCTGGATCCTCCGGTCTCCGCCTCCCAAAGAACTGGGATTACAAGCGTGCGCCACCATGCCCGGCTTGTATGTCTTCTTAAATGGTAGAAAAAGTGCATTTGGTACTAGCCAATTAACTGCTTAAATGTCCCTTAATAAGCGTGTGATATTTGAAGAAACCATGATAGAGCAAAACATGAGGGTTTCTGAGTTTGGTTCCAGGCATTGCCTTCCCTGAGTAACTAAGGACCCAGGATTAAAGGATTTCCCCATAGACCTCCCTAGAGTCCTCCGTTCACTGTGCTCATCATTTGGAAAACCTTTTAATTCTTAATATTTGCAATGCATCTTCCATGAGTTAGGGACTGTGTCTGACACATTCATTGCTAGATCCTCTGCTCAGAATAGCACATGACATGTTGTATATACCCAGTGAGTATTTCTTTAGTGAATGAATGACTAATTCACAGTCTGCGGTTCTCTATGTTTTCAAGGAGCCTCTTAAAAGCATTTTCCTAAGAGAAGTAGAGAATAAATAGAAAAAAAAAACTCACTGAAGTCGCCATGTACCACTAAATGCTAAATATTTTTTGATTCTCACCTTTGTTTTCCAACATTAAACCTGCTTAAGAGAGTGCTAAGTAGTTACCATGAGACAAAGATGTCTCCAGCTTTCTGTTCTCAGTGAGTTTAGGAACTAGTAGTGGCTATAGAAAAAAGTGGAATTGTCGAGCGTTATAAAAGAGAAAGAAACAAAGCATTCTAGGAATCTAGATTAGAGAAAGTTTACTTTTATCTATAGGAATAAAATATTCCCATATCCATGAAATAGATATGGGAAATAGATATTTGAGGGTAAACCAAATGAAGTTCTTGCTCCAGACAACAAAATTTAAAGAGGTTCTAAAATTAGTAATTGAGATAAACAGCCCAAGAAATCCACAAAATATCACACATTTCATGATGAAAAATTATTTACAAAAGAATTTATTACTGTTTTTTCCATTTATCTCACACTCTGTGATGACTTGGCATGGCTTTGGTAGATAAAAGTCAAGAAGAAGAAAGTTTGTAAACAGAGATTTAAGAGGTCGGTGATCAACACTACAGAGAGAAGGAAGAGTTATTTTGGGGCAATCCAGAGCATCCCAGTTTGACCAAGCAAAAAAACTCATAGTGGACCCTAGTAAAATCCTAGGTCCTGAGGTAAAGGCAATGTACAATAAATCCAATTTATGAACAGCCTAGAATTTTTGGCACACAATGTGTATTAATTAAACAATGGGGGACCATTGAAGAGTATTTAACAGAAAATGTGAAATTATATTGAAAGCAGTAGTACAAATGTAAAGACATTTTTAAAGTCCTATAGGAAATTTAATCTGGCAATGGAATGGATATCAGTTGTCTTTTTCTCTTGCTTTACCAGGCAATTTATCAGAATATTATGTCAATTTGTATGTCAAATTCAAAATAGAGTTTGTTTTTTATGAAAATATTTACTGCCTTTGTTTAATTTGTCCTACTATGAAATAAAAATGAAAATGCCAGGGAAATCATTTCCGCACTGAGAAAGCACTACTGGCTTACCCAGTACTGCTGATCCTCCTATCTATCTCAACTCCCCCTCTTCTATGACTGAATAGCTTCTCCTCCTCACTTTTGAGCCATGTATTTATCCCCTTGGACGTGTTAACAGTTTCAATAGGCCGTAGTTCATTCTATTTTCCTCTTAAACCCTATTTTGGGTGATATTCTATTTCTGTTATCATTTACTGTGTGTTTATTTCAAAGTCTAACTCTGAGAAAGCAGGCATTATTTACTAATTTCCAAACTTTAATTCACCCTCCTCCTGAAACTGCTGCACTTTATTTAAGTAAGTTTCGTTTAAACTGAACAGTGATTTCCTAAATGCAGTTGTAAGTTGTATGTTACATTGTAGTATTAAGGACTAAGGCTAAACTTTCTTAAATTATTCAGAGGTAAGGGGCATGATGTGTGCAACTTACTCTCAAATAGTCCACCCCAAACAAATGCCAATAAATAAACATAATGGGCATGTGAATCATTAGGTTTCATGTTGCATGTTTCTGATGAAGTTCTCCAGCAAAGAGAGTACCTCACAAATTTTAATTTGCAATTATGCAATTAAAAACTGTGAAGCGTTAGAAAATGGTTTCTCTAATGACACTTCAAATTCTAAATGCTGAATTCATATGCATCATGTAACCCCTGCTCCCACTGCGGTTCCATTTTATCCATGTTATCCAGTCCTGCTCATGGCCCCATTATTTCAGCAAAATTAATTTTAAATCCACCTTTATATACCAGCTGCTCCAATAACTGTGCACTCACTGTGTCTTTGGGAAATATTCCATTCCCAGATAAATCCAATCAAAACACTGTTCCTACCTAATTGAACCAGAATGTGCTTTCCTATATTTATCAACCATCAGGCTGCTTCTCTTGATCCATAAAATACGGTTACTTCCCTCCTAGATGGTAGATTCTCAAATATATGAAGAAATACCAAGTCTACGTAAATTCTTGTTGCCTCTGAAAGAAAATAAATTTATTTTTTCTGAAAAATTTTAGACATTTTACAAAGAGCAATGGGTACTTGCAACGGTCAATGTTTATTGTTTGACATAAATGTTTATTTTGATTCAGCCTGATTTTGCATACTTTAGAATGCTTTTATAGTTCTAAATTTATGATTGATGAAAAGTTCACTTTATTTACAAAATACTCTGTCATCACCTCATAAATATATATCACTATATATATCAATATATCTATATATCTATATATACATCTATATCTATATATATATAGATCTTAGAACTGGTGACCTTTTCAGTGTAGAAAATAGAAGCTACTAGAATATCTTTAAGACTTTCTAGGACATCTTGAGGCAATTTAGATAGATTAGGGAAATAAGAATAATTAAGTGTTCTGGGTGTGGTGGTGCATACCTGTAATCCCAGTGCTTGGGAGGCTGAAGCAGGTGCATCACAAATTTGAGGCCAGCCTAAGCAACTTAATGAGACCCTATTTCAAAATAAAAATAAAATAGTGCTGGGGACGTAGCTCAGTGATAGAGTAACCCTGGGTTCAATCCCCAGTACTACAAAAATAAATAATTCAGTGGGCTTTCAAGTGTGATTCTTGCAAAATGGGTTGATAAAAGTTGTGCAAAGGTTAATACAATGTAACCTTAATGAAAAATAATTCCATACTTGGTCAGCATTATAAGACAGTTTGATATCCTTATTGTTATATTTTTAAATTCTTATTTCCTGTCATTAAATTTTGTGGGGGGTGGGGTAATGGGGATGGAATCTAGGGGCATTCTACACCCCCAGGCCTATTTTATTTTTTGTTTTGAAACAGGGATTTACTAAGTTGTTGAGGCTAGCCTTGAACTTGCAATCCTCCCAGCTCAGCGTCCAAAGTACTGGGATTACAGATGTACGGCACCACACCTGACTTATTAACTCTTTTTAGTAGTTCTAAGAGAGAATAAAAACTGATCAATCACAAGAAAAGATAGAATGTGTTTGTTCTATTTTGCTCTTGATAATCATAGGCTATAGGTTCAAACATGAGAATCACTTGGGTTGATATGTAGTGCAGCAGACACTGGTACTTAAACAATATTCATTTCTCTGTCTTCCTTATCAATATAATAATGATATTGTTGAGGTGACAGGTGGTGACTTTTTTGCTTTTTGATAAGATCATGTCCCAGGATTCCTGAATCTAGGCATGGTCATGTGTCACATTTCTGGCCAATGTGATGTCAAGGGAAGTCTTTGGAGAGCATAGCCTTTGGAATAAAAGAACAAAGACTTTCTGGGAGAAAGGCCTTCTTTCATTCCTTTATTTTTCTCTTATATTTATCATTTCTACTTTAAGGCTGGGGCCCCAGCGATCATTTAATTGATAAGATTGGAAGCCAATTTGGATAAAGATAACAGCATATAACAAATGACTGAATAGAAGGACAGGTTTTCTTGCATTACTAAGTGATTGTACCAGCCTAGTAGTATCTATTAACAGACTTATTGCTGTAGAAGACAAGCACACTGCTTACCTGCTGGTATTTCTGTCACATAATTCTGCTTATTTGCAGCTGAATGCATTTGTAACTAGTGCATAGGTATGACTTTCTCAATGAATACTCTTTCTGGGCTGTTATAGACCTAGATAATTAAAAGTCAAAAGTAATGTTAGAAGATAATGGTGAAGAACAAAATTATGAGACTCTCAAGAAAATGAATGGAACTGGAGAACATCATGTTAAGTGGAATAAGTCAGACTCAGAAAGACAAGGATCATATGTTTTCTCTAATATGAGGAAACTAGAGAGAAAAAAGGAATCAAAAGGGATTTCATGAAAATAGAAGGGAGACCAGTAGAATAGGGGATAAAGATTGGGGAGAGGGAGAAAGGGAGGGAAACGAAAGGTACACGGCAATGACATTGACCAAATGATGGTATGTGCATGTACAATTATATCACCATGAATTTTACTACTTTGCATTATTATAATGTGATAGTAAAAATTCAATTTCAAAAAATAATGGTGAGGTATAAAGGCCCTAGGATTTCTATCAATCATCTGCTTTCTTCAAATACTAGATATTAAAGATAAGTATATTCAATAATCCATTTATTTATATCTATGTATATCTATCTATATAATATATATTTACCAATTCCTGTTATGATAAAAATATATCCTTAAGATGTTTTACATGATCCATTTGTAAACTTTACCACATTTGAGATGTCAAAGAATATAAATTTTTACTTTTATTAATATTATGAAATATATAGTAAACATGCAGAGAATACCTTTCATTTCTTTCTGAATTTGGGTATTATCATCCAGCATAAATCTGGTTAATATATTTCACAAATGTTTAAGCAAGGGTAAAGGACATCATTTCATAGTTTATCAGAAATGTTTATTTTTATTTGGTATCAAACATACAAATTTTTATTTGATAGCAGGTTGAATCTCTATTGTTCTATTTTCTTCTTAATAAATGTATTTCTTTTATCCTTTGAAAATTCCAAAAAAATAGAAGTCTTTGAAGTCTTCCAAAAAAATAGAGCTAGAGGGAATACTTCCAAACACATTTTAGAAGGCCAGCTAAGCCAGACAAAGGGATCATCAAAAAAAGAAAACTACAGGCCAATTCTCTGATGAATATTGGTGCACAAATCCTCAATAACATATTAGCAAATCAAACCAACAACCAAGCAGAAGATTGTTCATCGTGGCCAAGTTGGATTTCTCTCTGGCGTACTAGTGTGGTTTAACATACACAGATCAATCAGGGTGTTACATCATGTTAAAAGAATGAAGGATAGTTGATGTGGAAAAGCATTTCACAAAGTCCAGTATTCCTGACAAAAATGTTTAAAAGTTTAGATACAGAAGGAAAGTTCCCCAATATAATAAAGTTTGTTTATGTAAACCCATACCTGACATAATTAATGGGAAAAAATTGAAAGTTTTTCTTCCAAGCCCCAGAATAAGGAAAGATGGCCATTCTCACTGCTTTAAGTCAGCATTAAAAGTTATATTAAGACATCATTGACTCATTCAACACATATTACTTGCTATCTAATATTACGGAAAAGGTAAGAATAGACATGACATAGCCTTATTACCTTAATATTTAAATATTTATTCTCCCAGAGGTAGGCTTACAGAGTGAGTGTGGTTGTATTTTGGGGAGGGTTTAAGAAGTAAGAAAGAAAAAGAACATGCCAATAAATTTATTTTCTTTAGTTTTTTGGCTGAGGTCCCAAAGCAAAAGAAGTTGTTTTGAATTTGGTCCTAGTTCTCATTTGGGAACCTCAAAAAAAGCACAGCATAAATTGTCACCAGGGATAACACATGTATAAAAACTGGGAACACAGAACAATCACCAGGACCTCTTTGGAAAGCAGGCAATATTTCAGATGAAGTCCACTGTTTGTTCTGCAGTCTCGGTTCCCTAGAGCCTGAGCACTCTGCTCCTGCCCTCACATCTTAACCTGTCAATCGATGTCATTTAGTCATTTTAGTCTTTGTCATTTCATAAAGTGCAGGGAACTTTGAGCGTGACTTCGCTTTCATCTCTTAGCTTCCTTTCTATACCAAGCTCTGAAACAGGTATAGAATCTTACAGAAACATAACAAATGTTTATGTAAATAATGTGGAATTTATTTACTTGTTTTGCTTTGGGAAATATCTAGCCAATGCTAAGGGAGGTTCTGGAAGGTGCAGCTTACCCTGGATTAGGTTTTTTTTCTTTTTTTTTTAACCGCGTGTCACTTCTCTGACAACTTGCTTCAGCAGTTTCAAGAAAATAGCATTCTAATTTGACATGAGATGTGCAAGTGGAATCACTCAGTCCAGTCACAAGCTCTTTCTTGACAAAATCACTTGATTTTAGTAGAGAAAATGGGTTAAACATTAGGTAAATGGATTTAATAAAGAGGTAGTTTGGAAATTGTAATATATTGTAGTACAGGATAGGATATAGTTTGATATTTATTGCATTGGCTTCAAAGTCCTAGAGAAGGAAGTTTTGCAAGTCAAAATTATGTATTAAGCCCTTGGATCTTTTTTTAATGTTACTCTGAACATACAAACTTGAAAATAGCTTTGTATATTTCTTTCTTTAGATAAAACACTAAGTAGTTTTCTGAAAGAAAAATATAACCCCTAAGACCCTCACCAGCTAACACAACTGTATTTACAGTTCTACCTCTTTCCTTCCCCACCACTATCCACATGTACTGCTGGTCAATGCCACTGAATCAAAACAAACATTTTATTTTGTATTCTGTCTCATTTTTTTTATCTCATCTTGTATAACGTATTAGTTTGGTTGGTAAACTGTTAGACACTAAAATACTGGAATGGATCACATATGTTTTCAGTGTGATGAAACTTATAACTATACTTGTAATGATCACAACATACATTTGGAATGTGATAATTACAACACATTTTTAATAGTGTCCCTACTTTTTGGATACTCATCTTGGTTCCAATTTTCCACTAATTTGAACAGTTCTGCAGTGGTTTACTTCCCCCCTCTTAATTAGTTCTTCATAATAAACTACAGAGTGACATAGTGCTGTCATTTCATGGCCTTGAAGATATAGGAGTCATGCCAGTTTACAATGTCAACAACCATGTGTAAGGGTGCTATCGGCAATTAGGTGCTGTATTTTTAATGTGTTGGTTTTTATAATCACCAATATTATGGGGAGAATTCAGTGTCGTAAGGATCGTTACACTCAGACCTTAGCCTCCTTACAATTTCTAAGAATTATTGTCCTTTAAGTCATGGCTGCATTTATGATTAAAAACATTTTTAACTTTGTAGACTGTGTGCATTATGACTCAATTACCCTTATCCTTGTTAATTCCCTTTTCCTGCTATAATAGTTTTATTAGGATACATTATGAAACTTGTAGAACCATAAATAGCCATGGATCATATTGCATTCTGAAAAGGACTAGTTTCATTGGAATATAAAACCAAATAAAAAATGAAACATTATGCACATTTTAACATTAAGAAAAGAGGGTAATATGATATAATAATTCTTTCCTCTAAAAATTCTTGCACACTGTAGAATCTTACAAATAAAATTTATTATGCTATACTAATGAAATGGAAATGTAGTATTCCTTAGGATAAATCATTGGATTTTATTCAGCTATTCATATGCCAAAACAATCCTTACTTTTCTGAGGTTGGAGAGGGATTGTGCAACTTGTACAGAGATGAATGGAACGGAGGGTCAAAACCAACCAATCACAAGTCACCTCAGAGTGAGCAAGTGAGAGCCCCCTGTCTCTGTGTGAAGTTGCTTTCTCTCACACTCTGTGACCTGGATTCTTCAGACAGAGTCCTTTGTTTTTTCCTCAAGCGATTTTTGTTTTTGAGGCTTAAACATTGGACCAAAGCCTGGGAAATGTGGATTTCAGTAGTACATTCACTTTTTGGGAATAAATGGGTAGATACTTGAGAATAATCCCAGAGCCAAGAATAACTCTAAACCGCCTACATAAGCTGGCCTAGATCTTAGTCTTTTATTCCACCTTGAAGGTTTTTAATACGAGGTAACCACATTTCTGTTCTATTCAGTGAGGACATCGGGGTATATTGGTGAAGCTATCAATATCAATTGTCTCTCATTTACAAGGCTCAAAATGTATGCGTGTAGGTGCATGGGTGTGCCTGTGTATGCATACCTGCAAACCTTTGTGTGTTTAATAACAGAATGGTAACATTTTTTTCAATTACAAATCCATACATGCTTGTTTTAAAAAGTTTGCACTATTAAACTGTACAGGGGAAAAAGTGAAATTTATTTTCTCACTTGCCTCCCAGCAGTATTCTAAAAGTTAATAAATATGAATAATTCTGCATATCTTCCTAAATGCTATGTATATATCTAAGGATAATTTTATAAGGAGAGTACCCTACCATTAAATTGATTTTTTTCATTTGACAGCATATCATAGGACATTATTTTTATCTCATTATTACAATGATATAAAGTTTCAGCAGGCAATTTAAAATATAGATAAGAGCTGGGCGTGGTGGCACACCATTGTAATCCCAGTACTTTGGGAGGCGGAGACCGGAGGATCCAGGTTTGCAGCCAGCCTCAACTCTCTCTCTCTCTTTCTCTCTCTCTCTCTCTTCCTGTCTCTCTCACTACTTAGTGAGGCCCTCCGCAACTTCGTGAGACCTGGTTTCAAAATAAAAGTATAAAAAATAGGGCCAGGGGTGTATCACAGAGGTAGAACGCCCCTGGGTTCAATCCCTGGTACCGCAAAAAAAAAAAAAAAAAAAAAAAAAAATATATATATATATATATATATATGTGTGTGTGTGTGTAGAAAGAAGAAAAGAAAGGTACCTATTGTAGAGTCCCAGTCTTTTATTCACTTATATTTTAATAATATTTGAATCATATCATATGTATATTATGTTATAACATGATTTTTTCCTTTTACTATATTCAGAGCATTTCCCATGGGATTAAATGTTCCTCTGCTGGCTGCTTAGTTTAAAACTATACCAGAATTTACTTAGCTCCTCTTCTATTGTTGGATATTCAGGTTCTTTTCCCACTTTTTCAGTATTTTAAATAATGTTTATACATAAAGCTTTATGAATATTTCTACTGATTATGGTGTTGCCCAAAGCTGAAGTTGCTGACTCCAAACATTTGAAATTAGTGAAGGTATGATATTATTAATTTCACTTCTGAAAAAATTTTGAAATTAATTCTCTCAGCAAGTAACTCAACAACCGCATCTGTTCTTGAAGAGATTACTTTTGTAGTTCGTTACAGTCCAAGGGCTCCATTGAGATCATACATAAACCATGCAATGAGATGTGTTGTTACTGAACCCTGACTTGAGGTTAGCTAGTTGCAACTGGTTGACTGGCATAAATCTAGTATACTACTAATTACTTGGCAAAATGATTTGGTACGTCTCTAATACAAGAATATTAAGTACAAATATACTTAAAATATTATGCATAAAATATAATAACGAGTGTGAAATCAAATGTTTATGCCTTTCTACCATCTGCTCTGTTATTATTCTGTGTAACATTAAGATTGTCTACATATTCTCATAACAACCCCCAAATCTCAAAATCTTCAAAAATAAAGTTTTGTTTTTGTATATAGTGCTGTTTGTTGTGGCTTGACTGTGGCTCAGGTCTGCTCCATATCCATTCATGATAGGACCCGGGACTGAGGCTACAGAAGCTGCCTTTATCTAGGAAACAACTGGTCTGTGGTAGAGAGAAAGGTGAGCTCTTGGAACTGTGTGTAAGCTGAAACTTGTGATCAGAAGACAAACACAGTATTTTTTCAAAATTCATTAGCCAAAGTAAGTTAAATACCCATTCTTTAATTTGGTGGTATGGAGATATATAATTTTCTCACAGTGCAAGCCACAGGTCAAATCTGCTTTCAACACAGCAGAAAAGTTAATTTTTTCCCACAAGGATTATTCGGAAAATATTATATTTTCAAATAAATATGTCCAAATATTTTAGACCAGAATGGAATCTAGCACTTTCTGTTTCTAGAAGTTATTTCAAATTTGGAAGTCATTTTAGTGATCCATTATTATATTGTAATGCTAATGTTTAGTTTACTCCAAGCACTTCTGTGTCCTTGTTCTATAGATAAGGAACAAAATGAATAATCCCTTATTGAAAAAAATCTCTATACTGCTCAATATTTAAAGTATGTAGACCATTGCTTTGCCCACAAAGATTGCATGAATTATAATTTCCCTCTCCCTTCTTTTTTCCTAATTGCTATTACACAAATCATAGCCTTGCAAGAAAGATGTGCAGGGTTACTCTGCCCAAATCTGAGGGCTGCTTGAAGTCTCTTCTTATGCATGTCTAGGAATGCTCTTTGTAGTTTGGAGTAAGTCTTTATAGGTCTCTGCAAACTTATGTGAAAAAATTCTTCTAGTATATGTGTTGATTCCAAAGTCATCCTTTTCTACAAAATCCACCTCTATAGATAGTTTCTTATTATCAGGAGTAGTTCCAAATAAAACTGTTCTCTTTGAAAAAATGTGACTAGCATGGATTTTTCAGTTGAAATGTTTCATGTTATTTAGAAAGATTATACAGAACCTGTTAACTGGACAGAAGCATGAACCATCTGCTGTATTTTAGGAGGTAAATTTGTAAGTGACATGAGGACAAAGGCAGAATATGTTAAGTTGGATGTACATATGGAATGATTACTAAGTTTACAATTTTATTTATCATCCCTGTGTGCCATATAAAAAAGATATATCTCAAATTCCAATTGTTTCTTCTTACATGGCAAATCCAATCTCTGGCTCTTATGTATGCTTAAGACTTTAACCATGTGCTCATATCTTCCCATTGTTATCAGTACCGTTTCTTTTCTCTTGTACATGGTCCATATTGATATAGGTAAATTAATATTAATTTTATTCTAATTGACATTTCTATTCTTACTTATATGGTGGAGGATAGCTTGAAAGCTTGTTCTCTTTTCCAAGTTTTGTGAAGCTGGTATTGTAGAATTTTCCTTATCACTTGCTCTTTTAGATCACAGTTGGGCGTGGTGGCATATACCTGTAATCCCAATGTTTGGGAGGCTGAGACAGGAGGATTGCAGATTCAAGGCCAGCCTCAGCAACTTAGTGAGATCCTGTTTCAAAATAAAAATAAAATAAAATAGGGCTTGGTTTGTAGCTCAGAGTTAGAATGCCCCTAGGCTCAATCCCCAATACAAATAAATACATAAATAAATAAATAAATAAATAAATCACAAAATAATTTGTTTCCTGGTAACTCAGGCCAATATTCTGTCTAGGGAGCTAGGAAAACTAAGTTCAGGAACTTTGGTGGCAGAGTCCTCCATCATGTAGATCTGAGTTTAATGATGCCAATTCTACTTTCATTGGATTATATTAAGGTCTGTGCACATTTTAAGCTCTCTCCATAAACCTAGGTCTATCGCCATTGAAGTTTGACTATACCTACAGTAATGTAGCTTCTTCCAAGGGAGGGATCTAAGGAGATAGAATGAGGGTAGAAATTTTGAAAATACCTCCTTAAGCTCAGACTGCAGACCAATGTAGACAGTCAGACTACATGTTATTTCTGGGGTTGCTTACCATTTACCTCATAAGATACAGTCAGGTTGTACTTTATTTCTGGTTTCAGATATTTTCAAGCTCTCTGGCCTAGGAGTATCAATGAACTTGAAACACATGTTCATCAGTTGACCTACATGGGGATATTATACACTCAAGGGCAAGCACAACCATTATCAATGCCATGTGGTAAGGGTAGATGAATGCTGTATATTTTCAGAGACAACTGGTCGTACTTTAGCACACCTTGTCCACATATCTATTCATTGCTGATGCTCAGGATCTTGCCTAACTTATTCCTCTGTGGCCCTTCAAATTCCTTATTCTTGTACCTCACCTGTGTCACAAATTTGTATAGAAGATGTAAGGGTGGTTGTACTTAATACTGTTTCCGTTTCAGAACTGTTTGTTTTCATTGTACAAGAAAAATCTAATTCCTATAAAGCTGATGCTACATTGCTAAGTGAGTCTCTGTCTTCTTATTAAGGAAATCTTTCACTCCTTCCTGAGGCTTCAGGTATGTGGCCCATTGTCTCCTTCTCCAGCTATATACCCACAACTATAGTAGAGGAGCAACCGATGCATTTTGTGGCTCACTGCTATGAAATATAATAAAATACTTGAGATAGTTTCCCTTATGAAATTTAAATGCATGAATAGATGAGTGCAATTCTGTATCCTCAGTTACCTATTTTACTCTCAATACATCTAACCTTTAACTGTCACTTTTACCCATTTCTTTGTCTTGACTTTCTGTATTTGATTCTTTGTCTTGATTTTCTGTATTTGATTCTATCACCCATGCTTTCCTCCTTGCAAATATATATTCTCTTAGTTTCTGTGATGCCATTTTTATTAGGAGCTAGGATTGGCATAACAGAACACCACAGTCTGGGTGGCTTAAATGGAAAACACATATTTTCTCACAGTTCTGAAAGCTAGAAGTCCAAGATCAAGTGTCCTTGGGAATGGTTTCTGGGAAGGCTTCTCTTCCTGGCTTGTGGATGACCACCCTGTGTGTCCTCAAATATCCCTTTCGGTTTACATGTAGAAGGGGAGAACTCTGGTATCTCTTCCTCTTCTTATAAGGACTCCAACCCTGTGGGATTAAGGACCTACCCTGTGACCTAATTTTTAACCTTAATTATCTCCCTAAAGGCTCAATCTCTAAACACAGGCACATCTGGGCTTAGTGCTTCAACATAGGAATTTTGAGGCCATGCAATTCACTTAAAAGAATCATTCTTTACAAGTTACAATAGATACCTCTTAAACTCCTGTGAGAGGAAGGCCTAATGATGTTTATTTTTAAAAATGGAAAAATAGATTAACATAAAGACTATCACTTAATGATTGTTTTGCACTTATAAACCATTATATGATAGTGACTTAAAGAGTCAGGGTATAGCTACTTGTGTGGGGTTATGAAATACCTAAGTCCTCATAACTGGACTCAACATACTGGGGCAAAGATTAGAAGCAAAAAGATATCCAAAGCAGAAACATAATTATACTAGCTGACTCACAAATGATTTACAGTGGATAAAAAGCCTATTTAATCAACTTCAATATTTTTACTTGTTTGCCAATAATTATTGTTGAAAATAGAGTCTAGGAAGATGTGGAAACCTAAAATTTTCATCATATACTTATGAAGCTAGATAATGTTCTGGGGAAAAAAAGAAAAAATATATATATAGCATGTGTGTGTGTGTGTGTGTGTGTGTGTGTGTGTGAGAGAGAGAGAGAGAGAGAGAGAGAGATATTGGGGATTGAACCCAAGGGGCACTCTACCACTGAGCAACATCTGCAGCCCTTTTTTTATTTTTTATTTTGAGACAGGATTCTGCTGAATTACCAAGGGCTAATCTCAAACTTGTAATCCTGCTGTCTCAATCTCCTGAGTGCTGGTGTCACAGGCATGCATCACTGCGCCCAGCTAGATCCCTGAATTTTTTATACTTCAGTCAATTCTCGACCCTTAGTTTTAATCTTTGGGGTAAGATACCCTCCTGCCAAACCCCATTTCTCTTGTTCTCTGTTCCTATCTGACCTGAGGATTCTATTCTTTCTTAAAATCATGAATATGACACACTAAATATCAATTTTATTTTTCTTATTGTGGTTCTGTCTATGTAATAACTAGACCATGACCAAATCACTTAATGAGATTTAACAAGATCCATGGGTTTGCATACGTTTACCAGACTGATGACACCTTATATTAGCAAAAATTGTTAGAATGCTTTATTCCCTGTCATTAATTTAATTCTCATTTTTTTTTGTTGTGCTTGATCAGAGAACAAAGGAAAATTCATCAAAATATCAATTAGCATTATACCCAGTCTCTCCTGGTAATGCTCATGGCATTTAATAAATAGATTGCCAAAGCTTCATTTCACTTAGTGTTAATTTCCTTCACTACTAAGTGAGTTGAGGTGTGGAGATCCCAACTGGTTTGTGAATATTTCTACTGTTTGTTTCTTTGCTAAAGAACAGGACTCTGTGAGAATTCCAATGCCAGTCTCAATATCATGTATGGGGAAGGGCAGGGAGAGGGAAGGGAACCTGGGGCAAGCTTACCAAGTGCTATGTACATATATGTCACTATCACTCTGAACTACATTATGATGTGAGACTACAATGCACCAATAAAAGTATATATAAAAAAAGAACAGGAATCTTCCCTAATTTTTAACGACATGATTTTTTTTAATCCAAGTTTATTTTTTTTCTTTCTTTTTTTAGATAAACATTATTAGAAGATATTGTTATACAAAATATTTTGGATAATGTTAGCCTGTTAATAGTAGAGGAGAGTAAAATGACAATTCAAAAAGCAAAGAAAAATTAACTCACAGGCCTACAGTGGCAGCCATCTTGTCTTAAAATTTCAATATTGCCAATCTTCATTTGCACCAACCTTAAAGCTCACTGGAAGATGAAAATTGTAACCTGGGAATTCCCTAAGATGCCTCATCTCAGTATCGTATGGACTACTTGGGTTTCTGTGTGAGTTACTTTCTAGTGCTCAGTTGTCTTCAAATGTAAACATAAGAACATTTTTGTCTGTTAAAAGTGTACTTTGTGCCTGGCACAGTGGCACATGTTTACAGTCACAGTACTTGGGTAGCTGAGACAGGAAGATTCCAGGTTCTCAGCCCGTCTCAGCAACTTATCAAGGTCCTCTGGAACTTAGTGAAACCCTGATTAAAAAAATAAATAAATAAATAGTGCAGGGGATGTAGCTCAGAGGTAGATGCCCTGGACTCAATCCCCGGTACCAAAACCAAACAAAAAGTGTCCTTTGTTACTTCTGGTGACTGGACTCAATTTCAAACTTGGTTGTTGAATGAAAACTACCCCCCACAATGTTAATATTTCCTTCTTCTGAGTTTAAAGATTATACTTTTTAAAAATAGAAACTCCTTTTAAAAAGAGAAAAAAATGGTATAGGAGATCCATGTATGAATCTAGTCACATGAGGGGAATCCATCTTTGTCTTATAGCAGTACCTCTTGCTCTTAAAAAGAGGTTGACTATGTGAAGACTGTGCCATACAGGACTAGTTGTATGATATACTCCTTTTCTGGTAATAAATCATAAATTTGCATAAAAACTTGTCAACAAAATCATGTAGTAATTACTTGGAAAAACCTGCAGAAGACTTGGCATCTTCCACCTGAGTATGATGCAGGATCATTTCTTTTATAGGACATCCCTCTTGGAACCCTCCCCATAGAATATATTACTTTATTGTCTGAACCTTTTGAAGATCATTACTGTTACAATCACATCAGTGTGTTCAAAGTATACATCTCTTTGTTTATGTTCCATATTAGATTGTTAGCTTAACGAGGTCTAGAGCTGATTCTTTTATTTTTATCCCAAATATCTTATTTATCATCTGCCTCAAAAGTAAATATTTTAAAATAAGTCATGCCTGTTGAATAGTGGTACTACTGATCTAATCCCTATAGCCTGTAAATTTAAGTTTTCATTTTACCCGGTTTCACACGTGAAGATAAACATGTGTAAATCAATGAGTGAATGAATGGGTGGATGGATGGGTAGATGGATGGATGGGTGGACAGATAGATTCAATCATTATGGGGCTCCTTGTGTGCTGTCTACATGCCAGACATTGTGCTACATATTTAAAGTTGCACTAAACAATCTAATTATTTTTCCTGAGCCCCCTTGCATTTATTCAGTGTGAAGCCCTATTAGCATAATCTGTCATTTGGGAAATGACTGTCACCTCACCAATTAGGTTAAACTAAATGTTTCAATAGAACCTAAATCCCCTGCCTTCCCATGGAGTCAGTACAACAGAATTCATTTGCCTGGATACTGACAACTTCATGATTAGTGCTATTTTCGGGTGTAGGAGAAAATAAAGAATTAGATATGTGAAATGGTTTTTCCAAATAAGTTAACATTGGAGGAAATCAATGACTCTAATGCATTTTGACTGAGGATTAGACTTATACTTGTCCAAACACCTGTCCCCACGAATTCAGCCACACACCCTTAGTTGACCAGAAAGTTCTCTATTTTATTGACTGGTTGTAAAAATGAGGGGAATTTAACACAGAATGAAAACACAACTTTCTATGGGAAGGGGTGCTGGAGACAAGTACCGGAGCCAAGAGGCTGGGGAATGAGTTTTTCGATGTGGTTAATGAAGTGTAGTGTCAGTGGAAGTCAGTAGTAATTAGCAATGTGTATAATGGGATGGGCTTGGGTAAGCTCGTCTTCTCACAGTTCCAAGTGACCAGCAGCACAGGCGAAAGGTGAAGTGCAAAAGTGCCACTCTCATCCTTTGCTAGGAAGAAATATAATTTCAAGAAATTTGGCAAAATGAGTAAAAGAGCAGAAGAGGGAAAGCTTTTGGAACACAGCATATTTATTACTTTTCTGTGCTCATTCCCAATGTATAATGCACTTTCACAGAACTGTTCCCATAGCTATAACAATCTATCTTTTTATATTTATGGTTATTTAACATTATATTGGTAATTTGAGTACATATAGTAAACTTGGGGACAACAGAAAATAAAAATTCCTACAGTTAAAGATAATCACCATTAATATTTCGGCACATTTTCTACCAGACAGTTTTTATAGGAAGGTTTTATTATTAACAGTTGTAATCATACTCCATGTACAATTTTACCTGATCTTCCATCTAACATTTGAACAGTTTTCATGCTGGTACGAATGCAATAATTATGGCTAACTTTCACTATGGTTACTCTGTACGGAGCAGTGCTCTAAGTACTTTATGAATTGTGATCCAATGATCGTGGCAACCTAAGAGATGGCTACTATTATACCTTCATTTCTCAAGAGATGAAATTGAAGTGCAGAGAGGTTAAATATCTTTCTTAGTGTCACATGTGTAGTAAATACTAGACTTTGCACTTAAAACCAGACAATTTAGCCCCAGGTTGTATGCTGTTTTATCATGACATGAGAAAGGGGTTAAGCAAAAATTTTTTTTTTTTTCCGGTACCGGGGATTGAACCCAGGGGCGTTCTACCTCCGTGCTACGTCCCCGGCCCTATTTTTTTATACTTTATTTTGAAACCGGATCTCACGAAGTTGCGGAGGGCCTCACTAAGGAGAGAGAGAGAGAGAGAGAAAGGGAGAGAGAGAGAGCAAGAGAGCTGAGGCTGGCCGCGAACCTGAATCCTCCGATCTCCGCCTCCCAAAGTACTGGGATTACAAGCGTGCGCCACCACGCCCAGCCTAAGCAAACTTTTTTAAAATAAGGTATCATATATGCCACAATTATTTCTCTCTGTCATTATAACACAATGGCTATGCCCTGTTGTAAATGAATATGATGGGTACATGAATGACCATTTCAGTGTTCCAATAAAATTCTATTTATGGACACTGAAAGTTGAATTTGATGTAGATTCCATAAGTCATGAAATAGTATTCTTTGAATCTGTTACTCCAACCATTTAAAAATGCAAAATCTACTCTTAACTTGGGAGGAGGTGGTTGAAGAATAAAAAGGATACTGAAAGTAGTGGGTACTTCCCTTGTTAGACTCCTCCATGAATTATTCGCCATTTGGGAGCATCCCCAGCCATTAGATATTTAGATTGTTTCAAATATGAATATCTCTCTCTGTAAACTGAGCCTCTACTGTTTTTTATAGTATTTTCTTGTTATATTCCCAGGCTTGATCTTCTCAGAGAACATGTATAAACCTATTATCCCTGAATTTCATTGCAAAATAATTTGATATAAAAGATGTACTCATATTTCAAAATTCCTCTTATTGAGCAGATACTAAACTAATATATTAGAAATTATGGGAAACTAATGATAATTTTTAAAACATAAGAGGAGAATATTTTCTAAGGTATGCTATTATTTTATTTCATCATATTTAAGGAAATTCATTTAAGAAATTTTCCAAATTTCTATGTGGCCTCTCAGAGTGTCATATCAGTGTTACATCTAACCATGATTAGTAATTGAAGAGTGAAAAAAATTTAAACCTGTAAATTTGATAAGAGTATTTTTCTTTTATTTATTTATTTATTTACTTACTTATTTATTTATTTATTTATTTATTTATTTATTTATTTGTACTGGGGATTGAACCCAGGGGTACTCTACCTCTGAGCTATACCCTCAGCCCTTTTATTTTTTGTTTTGAAACAGAATCCTGCTCAGTTGCTGAGGCTGTTCTTTTTTTTATGTTTTTATTGGTGCATTGTAGTCTCACATCACAATGAGTATCGGTTTGGTGTTAACATACATGCACACAGCTCAGGTTCAAGGCCAGCATGTGATAGCTTAGTGCCTGACTCTGTTTCCAAATAAGAAGTGAAAAAAGGCTGGGGGTATAACTCAGTGGCAGAGCATCCCTGCAAGGTCCCCAGTACCACAATCAATCAATCCATAGATCAATCAATCAATCAATAAAACCCAATTAAAATTAGAAGACAGGATGGGTGTTGCCCAACTGGAGAGTGGTTGGCCAGGCCATGTCTGCCTGGTTGTCTCCTGTGGAGGCCTGGGTTCCATGTCCCAAGTCTGCAGCTTCAACCCCTCTTAGAGGCCACATCTATCTGCTCAGCATGGTGCCCTACATGGACTCTCTGACCTCCCTGGTTACTGCTGCTAAACGTAAGGAGAAGCCAGAAGCCAAGTGTGGATCAACCTATGAAAACTGATCCACACCATGGGGCCTCCATCCTACAGCTACCATATGTCATTAAGAGTATTGTCTTCATTCACCTAGATTCATATGTGAGGATGGGCTGGTTGGTGGGGATCTAGAATCTGGTGCTTCCTCTGGAATTGGTGGGTACAGACACTGTAATGCTGTGACAAGAGACTTTAGATCAAAACTGCCATCCTGTTATTTGATGGGTGGTATTTTAAGCTCAGCTGGGAGTTTCTCCTACCTCAGCTGATTTCTCAGGAGTGAATTTAATACGTTTATATCATCTGAATTGACTGTCTTCACTGGTTATAACCATGATTCCAGATGGAAAATTAATTTCACTTGGACCTTTGATTATCCACATTCACAGCACGCTTAAAATTGTATTCCTGTGGCTAGATTATATATTTCACAATTGTCAAAGAAAAATAGAGGGAAGCACCCCTGTACTGTATTTCACTATGTTTCACAAATGCTCCATTCTTTCCAGTCCACACATTACATTTTTACTTAAGCCATCTTCCTTTTATTTATTTATTTTCATGCATTTACTGGTGCATTATAGTCTCACATCATAATATAGTTCACAGTGATAGTGATGTACACACACACAGTACTTGGTGAGCTTCCCCCTGGCTGCCTCCCCACTCCCCCTTCCCCATACATGATATTGAGATTGGAATTGGTATTCTCACATATGTACATGTCAATGAAAGCGTTTTCCACCCACCCACCCCACTCTTCCCTAGACCACCTCCCTCGTTCCACTGGGGCTCCTCCTCCATGATCTAAAGTCCTTCTTGTAGCCCCATTACTTTCAGTTTTCTGCATATTAGAGAAAACATATGACCATTCACTTTCTGTGACTGGCTAATCTCATTTTACATAATGTTATCCAGGTCCATCCATTCTCCTGCAAACGACATAATTTTGTACCCCTTTATTGCTGAGTACAATTCTTTTGTGTGTATATCCTGTAAGTTTATAATCCATTTATCTATTGATGGACACCTAGGTTGGTTCTATAATTAGGCTATTATAAATTGTACTGCTATAAACATGGATATGCGTGTATTAATATAATATTCTGATTTCAGACCCTTTGGAAAGATACACAGAATGGATCATATGTTGAATCCATTCCTAATTTTCTGAGGAATCTCTACACTAGCCTCCATGGCAGCTGCACTAATTTGCAATCCCACTGACAGTGTATAAGAGTTCCTAGTTCTCCCCATCTTTGCCAGCATTTATTGTTATTTGACTTCTTGATGATTGACATTCTCATTGGGGTTAGATGGAATCTCAGTGTAGTTTTGATTTGTATCTCCCTGATTACTAATGATGTTGAATAATTTTCATGTATTTATGGCCATTTATTCTTTTGTGAAGTGTGTATTTAGTTTGGTAGCCCATTTCTTAGTTGGGTTAATTTTTTTAGTGTTAAGTCTTTTAAGTACTTTGCATATTCTAGATATTGGTCCTCTACTAGAAAAGTAGCTGGCAAAGATCTTCTCCCATTCCAATTCTGTGGGCTCTCTCTTTGGAATCTTGATGGTTTCCTTTGATGAACAGAAACTTTTTAGTTTAATGCCATCCCACTTATTAATCCTTGTTTTAATTACTTGTGCCTTGGGTGCCTTATTGAGGAAGTTTCTACCTGTGTCTATATGTTGGAGTGTTGGACCTATGCCCTCCTCTAGTAATTTCAAAGTCTCTGGTCTAATATTCAGGTCTTTGATCTATCTTGAGTTGACTTGTGTGCAGGCTGAGAGGCAGGGTTAATTCCATTTTTCTGCAAATGTGTAACCAGTTTCACAACACCATTTTTTGAAAGGCTTTCTTTTCTCCAATGTATTTTTTGGCACCTTTGTTGAAGATCAATTGTCTATAAGTGTGTGGATTTCTTTCTGCATCTTCTTTTCTGCCCCATTGGTCTATGTGTCTTTTTTTGTGACAATACCATGCTGTTGTCATTAATATGGCTCTGTAGTATAATTTGAAGTCAGGTATTGTGATGCCTCCTGCATGGTTCTTACTGCTGAGAATTGCTTTGGCTATTCTGGGTCTTTTGTTTTTCTATATGAAATTTTGGACTGACTTTTCTAGCTCTCTACACATCATTTTGAATAAAGTATACCCTTGGCTGAAAATTTCCTTTTGCATGACCACTGTGCCTCTGACACATCCCCACACATCCATCAAAACTTCTAAAGAGACTTTCAGGAATCACACCCTCTTTATCAGAGATAAACGAGCTAGCTCACTGGTCCCATTTTTGTGCTCTACTATACCCTGAAAATAGTTCTGTTGTAACATGTATACTATATACATTGCAGTTTTACCTTTTTAGTTTCAGCCTTGAGCATGGTCCACACTAACTAAAGTTTGTTGGAGTGGCTTTATGTACCTTGACATTACGATTGGCTTTTGACCCAGGGTGCATATGAGAATCTCCTGGAAATTTGTTAAACTGCCAATACCCAGGTGGTATCTAGATTGCATTAAATTGGAAGTTTTGCACACAAGACTTAGATATTAGTAATTTTAAATCCTCCCCCTCAGGTGACTCTGATGTGTAGCAGATTTGAGAGCCACTGACCTAAGCTATGTCCAGGTGACCTGCCATAGTTATGACATTTTCCTCTGACACAATCATGCCATTCTTTCTTTTGCATCCAGTGGCAAGCCAAGTGTATCGTGTTGAGACTCATCTCCAGCTCTGTTTGACGTTCTGCCCATTTCCAATGGAAGACTGAGCGCTGTGCAGTCTATTTCCAGAGCTGCCATGAATATTTATACGTTGTCTGCATCTTTACAAATTAGAGAGCAGCAAGATGAATGAGAGTAGTGAATCAGAGAAGACACACAGTGTGGTTCAGGCAGAAATTTACTATCTCATTTCTATTTAAAACCTGATGACTCAGAGGAGGCAGTCCACATCCATTTCAGTAAATTCCTTAATGCTTTCCAGCACGGCACTTTGGATTTTAACACTACTGGGGGTGACTTGATTTATTGCCAGGAAGAATATGCCTGTATGTATGTGTGTATGTGAAAGTATGTATCTGTGAGGTTCTTTCAAAATAAAATGTAGAAAAAAAGAAATTACTAAGTTAATTGTTAATTATTTTCTGTAAGCCTCATTTCCTATGTTGTCTTGGTCGTGCTGGGGATGTACCTCCGACCTCTAATGAATAATTCTTAAGTCTGACAAAACGCTATTTGTTCTAAATTGATTTTTAATGTCTCTGGTTTGCATTTTCTCCACTTAGTTAACTTTCCAACAATTATTCATCAGATTCTACTGCCTTTCTATCTTTCTCATGCTCAAGTTCAAAATAGATTTTATAAGAGACAAGTGTTGAGATTTATTGTGGTAAGGTTGCGATGTGACACTCTGTGCTAGCAGGGCATGGAGAGTACAATATTATGCACACTTTTTATCTTAGTCTTTGATTATGCGGCAAATGTGGAGCCATTTAAAAACTGCGTAGTATAGCATAAAGTAAGGGAATTTCCTCATAACGATATCCACATGCCTATATAATAAGCACAATGGGGAAGGCAGAGTCATTTCATTAAGCATGAGGCACAGAGTGTGTTCAGCGTGGCCTGTGGTAGAAAGTCACAGTCTGTATTATTAATTCTGGGCTTTTACTTAGAAACATAAATACAAATCATGAACACAAAATCCTAAGTTAATGTTCTCTGTAAGCAAGAGGCTATCCAATTCCAAACTTCCCTACTTCCCTCCTTACTTTTGACTGCTTGACCAGTTCTAGAAAATTCTTTTCTTTTAGAGTCTGAGAATGTCAAAGGGAAGATTTCTTATTTGTTCATGTTGGACATCTTTGCCCCACATGCCAGATGATGGAATATGACTGTCACAGTGAGAACTGCGAAGTCTCACACTTTATCAATAATTGCCATTTCATTAGGCATCAATCCGCTCAGCAAATACTGTGTCCATCCTTGCAGGAAGTGCTATACTGCACATTGAAGTTAAGTCATTGCTTGCTTTTCTGGAACTTAGTGTCTAGTGGGGAGGCATATTAAATTAAAAAGAAAATACGGTATAACATAGTCACTGAAAACCATGACAAGTTCTAGGCTGTTTATGTATCAGGAATTATAACAGCATAAAAGAGTTCAAGTTACTCATTAACCTGAGCAAGCACCACAAAAGCAAATAGTGGCTACACTTCCAGTTCTCTAAAAATAGCTCATATACTTGTAAGCAGAAGCTGAGACACTTTAAATGAACTTGCAGGTACTGGATTGTCACTTGCCTTCTCTGTGGATATTTGATTTCATCCTGCAGTCTAGCTCAGGCATCCACATCTAGACCTGCAACTTACACCTCTCTTAACTGCTGTTCCTGAACTGACCTGGTAAGTCAAAACAATAATGAAAATTTACTAATTCAGGATGGGAAGGGCAAAGTATGGGGATGATGAGTCTCATTCTTACTTTTGATAGACAATGTGGACATTTTCCAGTATTGTATTCTTCCTAGAGGTTCTAGAATACATTGAAAAAGAAATAATATACCTGGATATTTATTCTGAAATTTGTGTATGAATTTTTCAGTGATTTAAAAAAATTGAGCATCACTACAAATGGTGTTCAGTGTGTATGAGATCCGTGATGTTTGGACAAGTCACAGAGTGATTTAAGAATTGCATAGAGGATTGCATTTTTAAAATGCATTATTATTTGATACTTTGGCATTTATTTCACTCTTTTAACTGGGAAAAATGTTTTGGGAGTAAATGCCACATCAATTCACTCAAATATTTGTTCAACAAATACATACAGTTTGCCTACTATGTGCCAGGTCTTTTATTAGCTGCTGTAGATGCAGTGGTAAGCTAAATGGTAAGATTGGAACTCAACATCCTTAACATCTGTGTTAATTTCCTGTTGCTGCTAAAACATGAGATAAATGTAGTGGCTTAAATGAACAACAAAAAAAGCATTATCTTGCCTTTCTGGGGGATCAGTCTGAAATGCATTTCACTAGGCTAAAATTAAGATGTCAGTAAAGTGTGTCTTAGTTTCCTGTTGCTGCTATAACATACCATAAATGTTGTGGCTTAAAACAACAATGACAAAAAAATCTTGCTTTCTGGGGATCAAGTCTAAAATGAATTCCACTGGGTTGAAATTAAGATGTAATTCTGTGTTCCTCCTGGAGACAAGGGAGACAATCATTTCCCCTGTTTTTTCCAGCTTCAAAAGCTGCCTGCATTTCTTGACCTGTGGCCTCACACATCTCTGCTGTCCTCTTGTGTCCTCTTTGTGTCTTTTCTCTCACTCTCCTGCCTCCCTCTTTCCCTTATAAAAATTCTTATCATTAGTCTGGATTCATGGGGATAACTCAAGACGATCTTCTGTCAAAAAATCCTTAATGTAATCACATCCACAAGATCCTTTCTGCCAAATGATGTAACATTCATTCACATACTCCAGGGATGAAAATGTGGATAAATTTGGGGCTACTATTTTTATAAACCATACTCCCTAATGGGAAAGAGAATGATTTAAAAAACTATCAGAGCCAGGTGCAGTGGGACACACCTGTAACCCCAGTACTTGGGAGGCTGAGACAGGAGGACTGCAGGTTTGCAGCCAGCCTCGGCAAATTAGTGAGGCCTTCTGCAAAATGTGATTCCCTGTTTCAAAATAAAAAAATAAAAACAGGTCTGGGGGTGTAGCTCAGAGGTAGAATGCCCCGAGGTTCAATCTCCAATACCACAAAAATAATAAAATGAAATAAAATATTATCATGAAAATAGCTACATAATTATAAATTTAAATAGATGCTGCGAGGGAATTATAGGTCAATCATTTATTATTGGGGAACCGAGTAAGAGTAATTCTCCTGTGATTAAGTGAAATTTAAACTGACATGAAAAAGGTAAGAGTTTTTAAGTTGACTAGCATAAGAAACAAGGGCCATTGCTCAGAGCTTGAGGTGAAGACAGATTGTATGTATGAGGAAGTGACACAGCTGGTTCTCCTGTGTGGATCCTGTTTGAAGAGAGGTGACTCTGAGGAATCTCTAAAGGTGAGGAGGTGCCATGCCATCCACCTTTGGGTCTAAATAGGTAAAAAGGACCCAGGTATGTCAAAGCTCATGCTTCTCACACCAATAATGTTAATTTTTATTTTTGAGTATGGTGAATTTTGTAATTAAGAAAGTCTTTCTTTTAGCCTTCAGTGCTATCTTTGCTAGAGCTAAATTTGAGTATCACCTGTATTAGGTGAACAGAATGTGATGTGGGTTCATATTTTTAGGCTGACAGCATCAATTTGTTGCCCACAGCAATATTTTCTTTATACATTCACCTACACACTTTAAAAATAACATTTTTTCATAGGATTGATATATTTTTCTTATAAGTGCATACATAAATTTTAATCAGTGTTATTCCCAATCTAGGGCTAATCATCTGTAATGATTTGGTGTGTAGGTTTGCATTTCTTCTATGCATTCATGCATTTATTGAGAAAACAACACTTTACATTGCTCTTTGGTAACTTGATCATCTTTATCTTTCGCAATATACGGACATCTTTCTATACCAGTTTCTTGTAATACACTAATATTTCTGATTTCATAGTAGTGACTTTAATAATGCACAATAACTAATTTGACCATGACTTTCCCAATCTTTTACCAGAAGAAGTAGTGTAGAAGTGAGTATCCCTGTGCTATCCTCACAGAAAATATTAGTCTCCTCTAATTTCCTGACAGTGGAGAACTAAGGGCCAAAGGGCATTTTTGTTTCATTTCTAATTTATGAACTCTTAACATATTTTATACTCTCAGTGAGCAGCCTTAAAACAATTCTGAGCAAAATGGGGTAATTAATTTAAATAACTATGTCCCACTTCTGCCTCTTTATATAAAAGTACAATAATGTTGGGAAGGAAGTAATCATTCATTTTTTATTCTTTTTATTTTTTTATTTTAACAGAATAGCAAAGACCTCCATTTAGGTAATTGGTACTGCTAGTTAGTCAATTACTGAGACCCCAAATCTCAACATCATCTTTGTTTTCCTCTCTTCATTCTCCACATTTGGTTTGTTATCTAACCTCACTCAATTTCGTTCTTATCATCACATTGCTACTCCTAACCTGGTCCAAGTCATCATCAGTGGGCCATAGCAATGACCTTATTGATAGCCCTCTTTGGCCCATGTGTTCAATTTATTTCCAGCACAGAAGCTATAGATAGACTCTCAAAATGTTGGTCAGGTCATGTGAGTTCACTTTTCAAAACCACCCACTAAGTTTCTTTCCCATGCCACGCAAGTTCTAAGCCTGGTTACCTTCCAGTCACTCCTCTCTCACTTCTCTTCCCCTAACTTACTCCTCTCCAGCCACCCCAGTTTCCCTGCCATTTCCTAACATGCCAAACATGCTACCATGTTGGGGCATCGGTATTTGTTTCCCATATCTATCTCCTCCCAACTACCTGCAAGCCTTGCACTCTCACTTTTCCATATCTCTATTTAAATGTCTGTTGGGATCTTACCATCACTCTAAATCCCCCTAACTCTTCTACTTTTCTTCCTTTAAAATGTTTTCTTGAGGGAATTTGTACAAAAAAAAATGCACATGTCTCATGTATGTACTTTGAGTTTGGACATAGGGTTACACCTTTGATACTATCACCACAAATTACTAAACACATCCATCACCTCCAAAAATTTCCTTCTGTTCTGTTTGGTTATGTCTTGCTTTGCAATAGGAAAACTTATGAAATCTGTCTTCTTAATATATTTAAAAGTGTACAATACCACGTTGTTAACTAAAGGTGCTATGTTGTACAGCAGATCTCAAGAACATACTCATTTTGCATAAATGAAAATTTATACCCACTGTGCAACAATTCCCCACTTTTGCTTTCCCCCAGGCTTGAAAACTAACATTATATTCTTTGTTTCCATCAGTTTGACGATTTAGATATTTACTATAAATGGAATCAAGCAGTATCTGTCCTACCATAACTGGCTTATTTCACATAGCTAATATCTTCCAGTTTTATCCATGTTGTGGCAAATGTTTTTTTTTTATTTGTAGGACTAAATAACATTGCATTTATGTATATACCACATTTTATTTTTGTATACTTTTATTGGTACATTGTAATTATACATCATACTGAGGTACAGAGTGATAGGAATATATATTCATACAATACTTGGTGCACTTTCCTCTGGCTCTTGTCCCCCTCCCTCTCCTTCCTCGTATGTATCATTGAGATTGGTACTGATAATTTCATATATGTACATAGTATTATTTAAACTCTTGCCTGCTATACATCTCTACCTCCTTTCCTCCCTTCCCTAAACCCCTTCCATCACTCCATTGGAGTCTTTGCTCCTTTATCTGAGGTCCCTCTTTTCCCCAATTTCATTCTAGCTTCCACATATGAGAGAAAACCTACCACTATTCACTTTCCAAGAC
The DNA here is from genome assembly GCA_004027185.1 of Glis glis. Classification (NCBI taxonomy): domain Eukaryota; kingdom Metazoa; phylum Chordata; class Mammalia; order Rodentia; family Gliridae; genus Glis; species Glis glis. The sequence goes on from PVJS01001569.1 coordinate 67,410, forward strand.
TGGCTTATCTTACTTAGAATAATATCCTCAAGTTCCAACCATTTTTTTCCAAACAACTTAATTTTCATCTTTTTCATGGCTGAGTATAGTTCCATTGCGTGGATATACCAGTTTTGTGATCCATTCATCTGTTGATGGTCATTTAGGTTGCTTCCAGATCTTGACTCTTATGAATAATGCTGTTGTGGATGGTGGTGTTGATGGTTTGATGAGATTAGTCTCTCACATGAATGACACAGAGTCAGAGTTATTATTAGAGAAAATTATTATTATTAGAGAAACCAGGCAGCTGGGGATGGTTGGAGAGGAGAAAAAGATTTCCCCTTGTCTCCTTTCACCAGTGTCTTTCTTTTATTGAGGATTTTAACCAAAACATTGTAAAAAATTATTAATCACGGGAGACAGCAAAGCAGTCATGGGATGAGTCAGGGAAAAATATCAAGGCAGCTACAGAAGAATCAGGGATGGAAAGGGTAAAAAATTCTAGGAAATCAGGAAGTTGTCAGGGTCCCTGCTTACCATCAGGCTCCCCACTTATCGATCCCATTTGGTCCTTGGGTGGGCAGTTTGTGCCCCTCCCAAGCTAGCCAGAGGTGACCTTAGAGCTGATGTCTAAGAAGGCTTCCAATATAATGCTTGAGTGAGCATAAGGATACAGATGTCACATCAAGAAACTTGTTCCAATTTGGGGGGCTATAGATCCAAAGCAGGATTTCCAGATATATGGTACTTACATATTTAACCTTTTGAGGAACCTCTGTACTATTGTCCATAGCAGCGGTACCATTTTACATTCCCACCAGTTGGTGTAGAAAGGTTCTAATTTCTCCACATTTTTGTGAATATCTGCTATGTTTTTCTTTTCCTTAATAGCAGTCTACTGCCTAGAATTGTTTTTTCTGGGTAGTTTTGTGGGCACTTATTATGTATTTCCTTCACTAAAATATGAGCCCTAGGAGGGTAGGTACTTTACTTGTATTGTTTGACCAGTAAAAAATTCATAGATGGTTATATTACGTATTTCTTAAATGTATGAGTGAACCATGCATCCAGTTCAGAATGCGGGCTAGCCAAGTTCTGATTGTTAATTTATTTATGCAGCTGGGAATTGAATATTCTTGAATCCCACTGCTAATTTTTAAAAGATGACTTAGGAAATAAATGTCCTGAGAATCATCAAGTGTGGGGTAAATGTGCCAAAATCAGATAGAGTAAGAGGAGGGTAAATCAGAAGAAAGTATACCTTTTTTCTCAAAAGATAGGGACATGGAAAATATCCATTTTCTCAAGAGATTAGTTTCATTTTAATTCTTTTACAACATTGCTTCAGCATTTAACATATCCCTCTTTATAATCGCTATGAAGTGTGTGAGTGTGTGTTTCATCACAAACCACAGTAGCTAAAGTGATTTGAAGAGACTTTCAGTTACTATAATCCTATGTACCAGGAGTTGATAGTTTTCTAACTGTAGACTACAGAGTTGAAGAAATGCTTTATTCAGTTTATTATAAATTTAATTTGTTTTTCTCTACTGATTCAAAATTCTCCTGGTTAAGACACCTGAGACCCTATTTCACTGCAAGTTTGATGGAGACCAGAGGCACATTTTCAGAAATGCTGAACTTAGCCTTGGATAAATTTGTACAACAGCCAGAGGAGGTCTGCATCAGTTCTTAGCCACCCACAATGCTAATTAAATTTACCCATGTGAAAAGCAAACACCCACCCTAGTTATTTTGAGCTAACTTATTTAAACACTGGTTGGATCCTCTGTATCCCAGCACTTCCCCTACCCCAAATCCATAGGAGTCCATAGCATTACCACAAGGCCTAAGTAAACCATTATTCATTTGCGAAATAACAGAGAGATTTTCTACAAAAAAAAAAAAAAACTAGAGCATTTTAGTCACTTGTCTACTTTCTATGGTATGTTTCAATGTAGCCTTATGACTCTTCTACTCATGTTTCTCCTCTGTGATGTAGAGTTAAAGAACTTTGTGTCTTGAAATCAGATAGATCTTGATTGAGTTAAAGCTTAATCTTCCTATATACATGACTTTAGAAACATCATTTAGCATGTCTCTACCACGCACAAGATAAATGGTAGAACCTACTACTTGGGTTCAGAAAGAAAATTAAATAATCTGTCATTTATAAATTTAGAAATAAGCATATGGTGGCAGTTTAACAATTATCATTAGTTACTTCCTCTCTGATTCTCTTTCCTTTGAGACACGATGATGTTTTTCTTTCATTCATTAAGCAAAAATTTTGTTGAGCACCCACTGTGTTTGAAACACTGTTGTTAGGAGAAATGGTGGTTAAGCAAATCAATCTAGTAGAAAAAGGACAAGGGACATACATACGAAGAACTAAATAAGCTAATTTTAGGTTGTGATATATCCTTGAAGGATATCACCCTGGTCCGGACAGAGAGTGACTATGAGGAGTGGGAGCCAGTCCAGGTAGTGTGATCAGGAAGTGGAATCTGAGCCAAAACTTAAAGGGTGAGAGCTAACCTGTGATAAAAAAAGAACAACTGTAGATGGTCTTGGGGAAGAGAAATCCAAGAACAGAAAGTATGAAAACCTATTGGTGTCTGTGGCAGAGAGGAGAGGACAGTTGTGAAGAAAGTTGAGGAATATGTTGATGTTCATTTCTGTATATTCGAACCTGCAGGAGAAGGCATCTGGTTTATTCTGGTCTAAAGTGGAAAACCCGTGAGGGTAGTTCAAGCAGGAGGATGCTACTATCTGAATTATACTTTTAAAAATAATTGTAGGTGAGCACTGAGGAGAACAGACTGTGGATGGGTAAGAATTTAGGAGATTTGTATGATCTGTGAGATTAGTACTGGAGCTAACTGTAGTGGAATGAATAGTGTCCCCTAAAATGATATGTCCTACTTCCAATTCCTAGTACTTGGAGGTGATATCTTATTTAGAAATAGGGTCTTTGCAAATGGAATTTAGTTAAAGTTCTCTGAATCAGGATTATCCTGGAGCTAAGAGGTACCCTAAATTTAATAGATGCATACGAGAAAAGAATAGGGAAATTAAAGACCTAGATACACACAGTGGCTGAAATTGGAGTAATGATTCTATAAGCCAGGGGTTAGTGAGAATTTCTAGCAGTTACCAAAAACTAAGAGAGATGTGTGGAACAACTGTATCAACACATTAATTTTGGACTTCTGGCCTCCAAAATTGTGAGAGGATGAATTTCTAATGTGTTTGAGCCACCAAAATGTTGGTCATTTGTTATAAGACCAAAGAAGCTAACACCATGACCAAAAGATCATTTATAGGAAGGAAGGACAAAATGTCTGGTGGATGGCCACAGTGGTGGACTGAAGAAGAAAAAGAGTGTCCTCTGTCAGCCACACAGGAAAAGCATGCTTGATCTTGTAGGAATGTCAGTTTCTCATACTTTGAAAATATCTTCAATGGGGGTGCAGGGGAACCTGAGAAGCAGGTTCCAAATACAGACTCTGCCTCTTCATGTGGGCTCAAGCTTACCGCCCTGCTCCATGAAGGCTGGCCAGGCACAAAAGCCACTCCTCTCACTTATGTGACCGGGTTATCACTAATGCTTCTTTACAATTTGTTTATATTATAGTATTACTAGCAGTCGTTGGTAATGAGAATTCTGGAGCAGGGCCCTTTCGTTAGTATAGAGAACATCTTAGTTTCCTGCAACACTGCTGCACACAAGGAAATAATTAACCATGGCATATGTGCAAAGTGATGTTTTGTACTTAAGTGAAATAAAAGAAAGTTTTGGATGGGACATTTATTTGCTCTTGTCATTCCCCAGGTGAGGATAAAGACTTAGGATTTATTGAATTTCTAGCAAATGGTAAAGTCCTATGGTATAGCTTCTCTATCTGTCAAGTCTAATTCATGCAATATTCTCTGAAGATAGATATTAATAATTGCATTTTAGAGAAGAAATTGCAGAGGCTCAGAGAGATCCATCCAAACACCCACTAAATGTTTATTATTACATAAAAGCAAGTTTAAATATTCAGCCATCCTGTTAGTAGCTGGTAACGCTAGGGTTCGAGTTCTGTTCTGTTGGAATCAAAGCTTTCCTATACCAAAATGATTTGGCCGCAGTCCTAATTGGTGGACACAGAGCAATTGTTTCAAATTTGGGTGCAGAAGGCAATAGTTGGTCATGGGGAAGGGTACTGGAGACTTTCAAGACCCTAAGACCCTCTGGGCATTGAGGCCACTGTTGACTGCAGCGGGGTGGCACAGGAGTAGAGGAAAAAGTCACTGTTGTCATCTTCCTTGATTTTTCTCAAGGAAATCAGCATGCTTCGGTAGCTCCTAAAATTGGCACCGGAGAGACAGACCACAATAATCGACCCTGTCACCTTCCTTCTTCATGTGTACTGTCTCTTCAAGCAAGATTGCCTTCTCCCTGACGGTCCAGGGCTGACATTCAGACTTGAGCCCAGTTATTAAACACTAATTAGATTGGTGCTTTGCTCTCCTTCTAGTTGGAGTTTTAATAAACTAGTCACTTCTTCCTCTCTCTGTCTTTTTCTTGATAATCCTAGACAGGGTCATCCCCTTCTCTTCTCTGTGGCTTGAACTCACTCAGCCTGGGTATACTCTCGGGCTGGGAGTGTTCCAGATGTGGACAAGACAGTTTAGATGAAGGATAGAAAGAATCAAATTATGTGGAGTGATGAACAGGTTTCTTAGGCAGCAAATAAATAATTATACAAATGAATAGATGAGGCTGGATCCGCTACCCTGACAATGCCTGTGTGTTTCTTAGAGAGCACTTCGGATCTTACATATTGTGATTTGCCCTCCAAAAATTCAGTGGAAGGTCTCTGGCTCAATTAATTTGAAAATACTTCTAGATGAATCACTTAGCTATTGTTTTATCTTTTGCCTCTAAGATATCATCAGGCTTTAGTCTCTACTAGCTGCCCTGAACTATTAGCCTTACCTACTGTTTGGTCCCACAGTATGTTCTTTTTGGATTAACAGAGAACACATTTATGATTCCCACCTTAGTCATTATTAGCCCTACCAGGCTACCTGTCATAGAGACAAGGTAATGATTTCCTTTGTAAGACTATAGATATTATACATATATGGCTATGGTATTTTTCTTTTTTTCTATTGTTTTTCTTTAGCTATCTATGATTATATACAGACAAGTGCCAAAAAGAATATTAAAATATTTTTTTCAAACTACAGATAGATCTTTGTGTTCTCAGTATCAGGCACTGAGGAATTAGAGCTTTCCAGGTTCCATTTTCATATCATTCATTGATTATGACCCAAATTCTGAATTATTTTACCCAGATATGATTTGTTGGTGTATGGTGGAAATAATATTTGCACACCAAACTGATTTATTATTACTAGCTATATGGGTGAAAGGATTATGAAAATCAAAGACTGATTTTTAGTCCAAACATGTGCTAATCTGCATTAGGTAATGTACAAAGTGATGTGGAAAATTTAAAGATCGATGACACATAGATGGTCCTAGTCTTAGAATCCGATTGCTTTAATTGGTTAAGCATGCAATTGTTACTTAAAGTGTATGCTGTGCTATTTGATTAGTTATTTGTTGCCGGAGCCCTCCGGCAGAATTGAAGGGTTCGAACTGTTCCTGAAACGGGGAGTGAAGATTGAGAGAAAAGGGAGAGAGAGACAAGGACGAGAGAGGAAAGACAAAAGATAGCTTCGAGAGAACTGCGGTCAATACCATATCCTTTTCGGGAGGACTCTCAGTCAATACTGGAGCCTTATTGGGAGAACGGTCTATGCTGCCGTAGCATCTTTATTTTGCTCAGACCTTATATACATTTTCAGAGCATCAGATGTACACAATGCCAACCTTAACAACATAGCACCAGATGTATATCATATTAATACCAACAAGCAGACAAACATCGTGCTCTCACACAGCACCCCTCCTCCTTCCCGGGTCAAGGAGCAGTCAACTCGTTCCTCTGAGAGCCTCCCTCTGTTGTTACAGCCACAATCAACAAAATCGGCAACACTTGGCAAAATCTTCGCCTTGCCAGGCTGTTTATGCAACTCAGAGAAGGGAATGGCTCCCGACAATTTGTCACTTCATAGCAACCTTACCCAATGGGAGTGATTTAAAACAACATGCATTTATTATCTCCCAATTTCTGTGGGAGAACAATCTAGGTACAGCTTAGTTGGATCTTCTGCTCAGAGGCTCTCATAAGACTTCAACTGAGGTGTAGGTTTTGTCTGAGGTCCCAGTGAAGAATGACCTACTTCCAATTGTCTCAAGATGAATGCATTCTATGAGGAGGGCTGAGACTATGACCCAGAGCATAGCAGGTCTCCCAGCAAGAGTGGGGCTCCGTACGAGAATTGTTTTAAACTCTTTTTCTGTAAAATCACAACACAGACCTAAGGAATCTGACTTTGAATAGTGTGGCCAGGCATGGAGTATTGGAATAGTGCAAGTTTCAGAAATGCACACCTGTCTGCACCTTCACATTGAAAGGACAGCTCTGAGGCAGCCTTAGCAGTATGTAGTGGCTTCAAGTAATGTGGGAAAATGCTTTAAGGTCAACAATTTGTGGCAGAGAATGTGTGTTTTATTTATGTTACTACTGCTACTCATACTACTGTTAACAGAAAAAACATATTAAGTAATTACATCATTCCTTGGCATTTACTTAAGCATTGGTTATGCTATATAAGGCCCATTGATGTGGGATATTCTTACTGTTTTTCTTTCCAATGAAACAGATGAAGTTGGTTATGCAGTATGCCTGAGATCACACAACAAACAAAGGAAGGTTTGGGATTCTAAATACTTTTTTTTTCTTTCTTTTTTTTAAGCAACAATGTTATATTTCAAATCTGCTTCCATGCCATGAGAAATTTAAAATCTGCACCAATGCCATGCCAAATGTGTTTTTTAAGGGAATTGACACAGCTTTAAAAAGTAATTCAGGAAGACTTTATGGCAGACTCTAGAAGTGGCTCCATTGGTAGCAGTGGGTCTTATGAAGCAGTCAGAGCTGTGATCATTCACTGGTCAACAGGTACTGTGCCTCTCACTTTGCCTATAGTGACTGTACTTGCAACAGCCCTAAAATGAAAATATGGTTGGGATACCCCTTTATAAGATAAGTAAGCTGAGGTTTTGGAGATTGTCCCTTCTCTGTGGTCAAAGAGTTGTGTTTTTCTGATTTAAAAGTTATCCACATTTGTTTCACTATATTGACTAATCCTTCAAATTGCAATCCTTTCTTAGTAACATGGGGAGAAAAGGAAATCTCAATACACTTGTGGGCATAGTGGCTTCCAATAGCAGATTCCTTTCTTTATTCATATGCAAAAAAATATTAATATCATTTGAAATAAGTTTTGAATATTTACTGATATATGAGAGTCATTTTAGCATAATACACTCTTTCCTTTCTATTTCTCAGTGCAAAAAATATTATCTGCTAACAGCTAGATACTGACACTTTAAGTGCTGAAGGAAATGCAGAATGAAAGCCAAGAACAAATGGAATTTTAGGTCCAACCCACTATGTGCTGAGTGGATTAGCCTTTGTGAATTGTTTAGTGGAGTATTTTATATATTGCTCTGTACCGCACTTACACTGTTGAGCAGAAATGGTAATCCAGTTTCTTTCCCAAGAGGTTAAATTCTCCTTGAACCAACACTACAACATGCATATAGTTCATATCCATCATTTTTCATTCGGTCGTGCACTTGCCTAAATTAGATCATTATTAAGCACAGAGAAAACAAGAGAAAGAAAATTTGTTCCTACAAGCCACTGATTGGGAGAGCGATTTTGGCACTAAAAGAAGGGAATTATTTGCATTTTGCTGTGTGGGACTTAAAGTTAGAGTTTCAAATTACATTAAGAAGATTTTAAAATCAAGATACTGCTTTTGCTTATGCATCTCTGTCTTTAGGAATGAATTAGGAAAGGGATAGTAGAGTATTAAAATAACATCTAATCATGTTTCATTTCTATTTAATTTTTTCTGTTTTCCCCTCATTTCAATTGCTGTCATATTTATTCTTTGTCAATAAATATAGTAAATAGAAATTTGAAGCACTGTGTTCCTTTTCCTTCTTTGAATTGATTCTTTCTTCCCCACAAGAAGAAAAGTAGGGAAAGTAGAGACTTTAAATCTTGTTTGGTTTATGATTAGCTATAGCCATAAACCTCTATCAAATGGAAAAAGTGTCAGAGAAAAAATCCTGTTTGTATCCTTAAGAAATGCAGATATTGATAAGTTTGTAATGCAGTCCTTTAAAATACCATATCTCAGCAAAATTGTAAAATGTCAGGCACATAAACCATGTGTGACTGTCTATTTGTCCTTAGCTAATTAAAATAAGTATCAAATTTGATACTTCCCCAAATATTCTCTAGATAATTCAACTCTTCATTGTCGATGCTGGTAAATTCATGATAATATGGAAAAGATTAAAGAGAAACTGAACAAACTTTATTTAAGTACTGAAGTACTATTTGCTTAGGTGATAGTTCAAGAATATGAAGGTTCATAATAATTTTTAACTCTTTTCCCAGATATTGTGTGATATGAACAAGCAAAACAATAGCAAGAGGTGTTCTCCCAGGTGTCACATCTCATATACCACACCTTGGGAGTTACGTGGGACAACACATGACTATTGAACATCAAAATTAATTAAAACAAACAAAAGGAAAACCTATACCAGCTTCTGGAAACAATAGTGATGTGGCATTTCAAGGAAGGTAGAAGATGCGAGAAGTAAATGAAGGAATTTTGTAGAAACACCCACCACCTGTTGTAACTGTCACTCATTAGGGATATTTGGATAAAAAGGTGATGTCGCCTGTGTGAGCCAGGACCAACCTAGTCTAAAATCCAGTTCATTACTTAAGGGTTGAATTCTCTAAATAATTTCAATATGCTGATGAGAAAAATGTACTTGTTATTTATTTTCTGGCAACTGTTTCTTCTCTTCTCTCTGTTTCTTCCCTTCTTCTTCTCTTAGTAAGTAAATTGTGCTTATTTTATTTTATTTTTGTGGTACTGGGGATTGTTCTATGAATCTACCACACTGAGATAAACCCTCCAGCCCTTTAATTTTTTTCTTTTATGTTGAAACAGGGTCTCATCTTGCTAAGTTACTGTGCTCTGGCCTTGAACCTGCTATCCTCCTGTCTCAGCCTCCCAAGTACTGAGATTAGGCATGCACTACCGCACAAGGTTGGTTAATGATATTTAAATTGAATGGAGCTGGTTAGAGTTTTGGCTCTTTTTATTGTTCTATGAATTTACACAAGGACTGTTTTCTTCTGCTTTGAGGGTTCAATTCTTGACTTGATTTGAAGGCTCCCTATCCTTAGGCTTCTCCCCCAGTCTTGTTCTCTCATTACCACCAATCAGCCAACACTTTAACCCACAGAATCTGCTCTGCTGTATAGGAAGCTTTAAGTATTAGTTGCATGATTTACTGTGACATTTTTTATTTTCTGAACTTTGGTTTCTCATCTTTAATGTAGGAAGAATAACATTCTTGAATTCAGTGATATTGTGGTGACTAGATATAATACAAGGGATATCACAGATTCCAAATTATCAAACATTAGTCATTTAAATGATGCTGTGTTTCTTCTACTTTTTTTTTTGCGGTACTGGGCATTCTACCTCCAAGTTACACCCCCAGCCCTATTTTTTATTCTTTACTTTGAAACAGGGTCTTACTAAGTTGCAGAGGGTCTCACTAAGTAGCTGAGGCTGGCCATGAACCTGCGATCCTACTGTTTCAGCTTCCCAAGTACTGGGATTACAAGCGTGTGCCACCACACCAGGCTTATTTTTTTTCTTTTGAGACTGATCTCTCTATGTTGTCCAGGCTAGTCTTGAATTCTTGGCCTTAGGCAATCTTTCTGCCTCAGCCTCCCGAATGCTTGAACTACAGGTGCATACCATTATGCCCAGAGTTAGTTGTACTTTAATGGTGCTCAGTCATAGTTTGAATGTTCTGTCCATTTATTCCTTAAAGTTATATACTTCCTGCCATATTTCAGTCACTGTATTGAATTCAGGGAATCTTAAGTGAAGAACACAATCCTTACCCTGGCAATATTTGCCTGTCATTTTACCTGATGACAGGAAGAAGACAGATTATTCAGGGAGACAGGAGATTTCTGTGTTAAGAAACATCTTCATGACTTTGAACTTTCAACATGTAGGAAATTAGATGTCAGTCTCCACCATCACATGTTCTTTTTCATAACTAAAATTTATCATTTTATGCCTGATAGATGGTAGCATGAAAGTATAACCGAACTTGAATCTATCACTAGTTCTCAAAGTGTCTTTATCTTCTGCTTTGGTTGTAAGCTCCTTAAGGGCAGAAAACAGGCCTTGCAATAATGTATGACCCTCGCCCCTACCCTAAACCACATCGAATATCTAACATAGAGAAGGTACTTCTTGCCTGAGGGCTTATATTTTTCTATTGTTTTTCATTTATTTGCCGCTACGATAAGAGATTGAACATTGAGATGTGGGTCTCTATGTACACATGTTTATATGTGACTTTTTTTCTTGTTCTATCTGATAACGGTTTTCCTCACCAAATATATTCCTTCCATATATCAACAGGTTGAGCCTTTTGACATTATCCTAGGCTTTTACTTATGAAATAGCTATTTTCCTTGAAAGGAAATTCATATGCAATTGAAAACTGTAAAAATAACTGCTTGCCACCTTTGAACTACACTTCTTCAAAAAATAGAGTTATCAAATAGAATCTTGGTGATAGACAAAGAAAACTGCATAAAGACTGTGACTCACATATTTCTAAACCCCCATCTCATTCCATACATGGTATCTTTCTCCCAACCTTGAATCTAATTTTTCTAGTTACTTTCTTTGTCTATTCAACAATCATTCTTGCATACATTCATATAGTCATTATTTTTTCATGCATTTAATATATTTGATTCCCTACTATGTTTTAGGAACGGTGCTTGATATTATTCAAAAAGAAACTTAGAGCTGGGCATGTGGTGTGTGCCTGTAATTCCAGTACTTCTGAGACAGGAGGATCGCAGGTTTGAGGACAGCCTCAGCAAGTAGTGAAACTCTCATCAACCTAGTGAGACTCTATTTCAAAATAAAAATAAAATAGGGCTGGGGATGCAGCTCAGAGGTAGAATGTCCTTGGGTTCAATCTCTAGTACCACAAAACAAAACAAAACAAAAAAGAACCTTAAAGAGCCCGTTGAACAAATAGTTGACTATTATTGAATGGCCAATCTTACATCAATTCCCCCATCCTGGTCTTTCTTTTGCCCTTACATATATTTAGCTTTACTCCTTTCCAGAAATTAACAGATAATTATTTTCTCAATGGATCATAATAACCAAAAAGCTCAAACCAAGAGGTGTTTTTTACACAACTTCATATAAATGACCCTTTATACTTTCATAGGGGATTTCATAGCATCTGTGTGCTATTAAGTACAAATCAAACATTCTAGCTAATGCCAGTCCTTGATCTCAGAAAAGAATTGCATTTTCACATTGTTCTTTTTGGTAGAATACTATTTGGCTGTCCATAACTCTTAAACTATTGCATGTGATTTTATGGTGATGACGATGCAGGCATTAAATAATTTTCAAATCATTTTGGAATCAAAGAATCATAAACAAATACTGATATACAAGAAGTTATATGCTACTGAGAATGTAAGTTCCACTTGCTTTAAAAGAATTGTTTCTAAGCCCAATAGTTTTGATTAGTAAATTTCACATCTAACACAACTGATGTTAAAATCTTAGGTAGAGTCAGGTATGGTGGCACATGCCTATTTTTCCAGTACTTGGGAGGCTGAGACCAGAGGATCACAGGTTCTATACCAGCCTCAGCATTTTAGTGAGACTTTCAGAAACCCAAGAAAAACCCTGTTTCAAAACAATAAAATGAAATAAAATAGGGGTGAGGGTGTAGCTCAGAGGTAGAACACCCTTGGGTTCAATCCCCAGTACAAAACAACGACACAAACAAACAACAACAAACCCTTAGGTAGAGGTGAGAAACAGAACAGAAATCCATTGTCTTTCTGAATTTTTCAAAAAGTGAATCCTGAACTACTGAACTGCCAGAAACTGGAGATTTTATTTTTTAGGGTTTTTGTTTTTGTTATTTTAACCAGGCAGTTCATTAGGAAGCATTTTAAGAAACATGACACTAAGAGACAGTGCAGTATGCTAAGATAATGTGATGTGAAAGCAATTGAACAAGAAGGATGCTGATAAAATATCCTGCAGGATTTTCTCCAAGGAAAACACTTAAATCCCCAGACTCAGGAGTAAATGCTGGGCTTTGTCATGGAGCTCCTCTGAGAGCCACATTTCCAGAAAGTATTTTATGTCCTATTCATTCTTGCTAATGGACCCTGTGGGTGGGTGCACAAATGCTATTTCTTACAAAATATTGCAAGAAAATCACTAATGTATATTTTGAACCAAATAGAGAACTAGGTGGAGATCATTAAATATCTAAACTAAAACATAATATTTTGACAATAAGGATTTGCTTTGCCTAATTCAAAGCACATTCTAGTCACTGTCTTGAATGTCCCATTCTATCATTCCAGCTTCAAATAAGATAACCCTTAAGAAATTAGAAATGGGAATTGTGCCACTGTAGGGCAAACTGGGTGTGGTGGTGCGCACCTGTAATCCCAGCACTTGTGATGCTGAAAAAGGAGGATCACAGGTTTGAGACCCGCAGCAGCAATTTAGTGAGGCCCTCAGCAACTTAGTGAGACCCTGTTTCAAACTAAAAAACAAAATAGGGCTGGGGGTATATCTTGGAGGTAGAATGCCCCTGGGTTGAATCCTCAGTGTGAATGAGAGAGAGAGAGAGAGAGAGAGAGAGAGAGAGAGAGAGAAAGGGGGCCCTCTTTTGGCCAACTCATCATTCCAATGCATAGAAGCATCCATTGTTTAGACTGCATTCAATATCTTTCTAGATTTAGAAAACAATCAACTGTACATTTTCATAACTTATTTTTTCCTGACATGATCATAATTTAGAATAACAGTCAGCAATTCATTTTTCTTTATAGTGCCAGATAATAAATATTTTAGATCCTGTAGTCTTTAGAGTCTACATTTCAACTATTCACCCCTGCACTTGTACGGTGTCATCAGACATAGAAATATGTAAATAAATGCTCATAGCTGTATCACAGAGAATATTTCATCTTTTAATTAAAATCTTCATCTACTGACTTCTTTCTATGGAAGATGAGGATTTATTTCAATTTTAGAACATCCCAAGTCCCTTTCTTGATGTGCACCCTTCCATTTCTACAAACAGTTTTTGTTATTATTCTGGTAACATCATAATCTAGGTTTTATATTATTTTGGTTTGAAAATGCTATTTATAGCTGAAACCTGTTAAATGTGGTCTACATCATTGATCCCCCTAGCTGTGCTACTTCCGTTGGGAACCTTGGATGCCAGCCTCTTTAGATTGTTCTTCTTGAGCTCTTCAGAATCCCTCAAAGAAGTCTTTTCTGACATTTTCTCTGAGGAGTATATGCCTGGCTGTTAGAATTCTAGGAACAGTGCCATAATCTCATAAACCCCAGTTTTCTTGGGAGATGTGTACTTTGCATTGTATACTTAAATAAATAATTATTGAGAGTTTACAGCTTCAGTCTCAAAGGTACACCGATTTGGGTTGTAAATTGTATTGTCAGCCCTTCTGGGAGACAAATGGGGAAAGAAGGTTGAGGAGTTTTAACATTCATTAGGTCAATTTCTACATGATTCATTTTTTTCCAAGTTTGGTACTCTACTTTCAACTCCATCTGATGTCATCGAATGCAGAAAGCCTGTCTATTTATCCCTGTCTCCTGCTATGACAAAATATCTTAAACTGGATAATTTATCAATGATACAAATTTGTTTTGCACAGTTCCAATGGCCAGGAAGTCCAAGATCAAAACAATAGATGGTTTGTATCTGCTGAGGGTTTGTTCTCTGGTCCAATTACAGCACCCTCTTGCTCTGCCTTCTTGTAGTGAAAGAATATATGCACAAAAAAGGGGTCATATAAACTCTCTCAAGCTATCTCATAAAGTCACTAATCCCATTCATCAGGGTAGAGCTCTAAAGACTAATCACCTGCAAGTGGCCCTACCTCTTGATACTATTGCATTACGTTTTGTGTTTCAATGATTTTTTAGAAGAATACAACCATTCAAACAATAGCAGCCCTTCCGATTTTCATGGCAAAATAATAATAAATACCCAATCTTCTGCTTAAGAAGAGAAAGAGCTGTTTACAGATGCTGAGAACCAGGGCAGTATCTAATACCTTCTTATACAGATGTTCCACCAGCTCGCTGGGTTTGGTTCCTGCATTAGAAACTTGAGATACTTGGGCCAAGGACCTCTGTGATATAAATGATGTTGTTTATCAGAGTTTCTGACTGCTAGCTTAGGTTTAAACTTTTCAGCCGGTTACTTATTATCCATATGCTTTCTAGCTTCCTAAATCTCATTTTTGTTGTCCTTCATACCCTGTTTTCTGTGTGGGTTATTATCTTTTAAATATGTGTGTTTATATATATATATTTATATGTATATATATACACATATATATATATATATACAGATCTTAAATGTGTGTATATGTGCTATATTAAATAAATATGCATACATAAATATAACTTATAACACACACATTCACACTATTGATACTTCTTTACTGTCCTCACAGTGCTTACAGTGAGTTTTGAGGAAGTAGGGAATTTATGCCCATGCTCTTCGCTGCATTTAACTGAAAAATCATAAAATTGTGGTCTGTTATTGCTTGCCTATTGACCTCCTGAATGGAAGGAGAGGATCACAATTCTAGTTCTTCATCTTTATTTCTTAAAATATATTTTCAATCCCCTCTTTAGTTTTCTGCTCAATAACAAGTGTTTCAGTTCCTCTAAGCTTCCTTCAACATCCTATTTTCTAAGCCATTAGTTTTCCTTGTAACTCTCTCATGAACTTTAGTGAGCTCTCTTTAATTTCTAAGCTGTAAGCTCTAAAAACAGGTAAAGCAACTGTGTGCTATATATTTTGGGGGAAGGCTGCAATCTAAGAAGGTGATGGTAATAGTTAATGATTAATGATTATTGTGTGAGAAGCATTCTTTCCTTATGAAAAGATCCTATCTCTACCACTAAATAAATGCTAAAACCACATTCCAGAGGTCTCAAGAAGTTTGCCCAAGGTTACTTTACTATGAAATTCCAAACCTGCCGGGCGTGGTGGCACACACTTGTAATCCCAGTACTTTGGGAGGCAGAGACCGGAGGATCCGGGTTCGCGGCCAACCTCAGCTGTCTCTCTCTCTCTCTCTCGCTCCCTCCCTCTCCCTCTCCGTTGAGGCCCTCTGCAACTTTGTGAGACTTGGTTTCAAAATAAAGTATAAAAAATAGGGCTGGGGGTGTAGCGCGGAGGTAGAACATCCCTGGGTTCAATCCCTGGTACCGCAAAAAAAAAAAAAAAAAAAAAACTTCCAAACCTGGAATTTGCACTGAGGGGTATTATGTTAGTCAGCATTCTCACAGCTATAATCCAAGGACCTGACCATATAACGTAAAGGAAGGAAGATTTATTTTCTCACAGTCTGCAGTTCAGTTCATGTAAGGCCAGGATCCACAAATCTCAGGGAAATGGCAGTGGGAAACTGAGAGAGGGAGAGGACAAGGCTTTGTGGCTCACATCATGGAGGCTATAAGAAGGAAAGAGAGGGAGGAGAGGAGGAACTCTATATAATCCCTAAGGCCGTAGCCCCAGGAACCCACCTTTTCCAGTCACACCCTACCAGCACAGGCCACCGTCCAGGTAATAGCTAAGATTCCAACCAAGCCCTGCTTCCAACATTGCCACCCTGTTTCCATGAGGGCTAAGGTCACTCCAAATCTAAACCAATATACTCGACCCCTAACCCCCTAGACCTTTTGGCCACTCACAATGCAAAATGCATTTAGTTCATCTCTAAGAGTTCCCAAAGTCTTAACAGTTCCAGCATCACTCAAAAGTCCCAAAGTTCAAAGTTCTTTGAGACTTAGAGTGAATTATTGTGTGCCCCTGTAAAAGACAATGAAGATCAAAACAAAAAGCAAGTTACATGCATCCAATATACAATGGCAGAGAGTAAACATTTGCATTCCCAAAGGGAGGAATAGGGCCATAGAAAGAAGGAATGGGACCAAAACATTATTAAAATCTGGCAGGACAAACATTTAATCCTGGGGTTCCATTTCTGGCATTCGGGGCACATAGCAGTGAGATGAGACCTCCAAAGGACCTTGGCAGACCCACCCTTGTGGCCCAGTTGATTGTAATGGGCAGCTTACTGGCTCCTCCAGCCTGGCTCCATGGAAAACAGCTTGCAGCCTTTCTTCAAGGTCGTTCCACATTTCTGGCTTTCCTAAATCCCAGGCATTTTTCTTGCAACCTTGGCTTCACCCTCACAGCTTGACAATTGGTCCATTTGGGCCTGCTTGCAGGGATTCTGACCCTGCCACACATTGTCTGGCTTCCTAAGCCTTCCTTGAAATCTGGGGGGAAGCTTCCATGTCCCTCCTTTGCCAGCAATATCAGCATTACTTGGGATCTGAGATGGACCGCAAACATAAAGGTTAGTCACACCCTCTTTAATCGTTGCTGCTGGGCTTGCCTTCATCTTGAACATGGCAGAGCTGGTCCCCATCATGGGCAGTGTTGGGCCTGCCTTCATCAAGGCCAAAGGGAAGGAATCTGAGGGCAAATAACCACCCTTGTTCCTATTCAAAGCATTCAGCCGCCCTTCAGCCATCTTAATTTCTTTCACAGCACCATCTCTCTAGGCCCCAGCTTAACACATGCTTTTCTAGCCAAACTGCAAATCTATAAATTCTCTCTGCTTTACTTTCTCCTCCTGAAATTTGGTGTACAATTCTCTGGATGCAGACATCAATATCCATAAGGCAGTTTGGATACTTTGCTGTTTTGAGATTTCCTCTACCAGTTTAATCAGTCCATTATCTTTAAATTTGGCCTCGCACAAATTTTCAGGACATCGGGAAATTGCCGATAGGTTCTCTGCCAAAGTATAACACATGTAACTTCTACTCCATTTTCCTATGGAATCCGCTGCCCTCCAGAATCTCCTGAGCACAGTCTCTACTGTCTGCCATTTCTAGCCACATTCTGACCCTTCCAATTTCTTCTCATAAGACAGTTCCAAAGACTCAAAAAACACATGGTCAGACTTAGGTATAGCTGTGACCCCACTCCACTGGTACTATTTTATGCATTAGTCAGCATCTTCACAGCTATAATCCAAAGACCTGACCCATGTAATTTAGAGGGGGGAAGATTTGTTTGCTCATGGATTTTGGGTTCAGTCCATGTGAAGCCAGGGACCATGGATCTCAGGAGACGGGAGTGGGAAGTGGAGAGAGGGAGAACATAAGGCTTTGTTCCTCACATCATGGAGTCTAGAAGCAAGAAAGAGAGAGAGAGAGAGAGAGTGAGGGGAGGAGGAACCATATATAATCCCCAAGGCCAAAGACCCAGGGACCCACCTTCTCCAGTCACACAGTACCAGCACAAGCCACCACCCAGATAAACCCATTTGAATGGATTTATCCACTGCTGATATTACAGCCAAGCCCTGTTTCCAACATTGCCACCCAGCTCCTTTCCGTGAGGGCTGGGGGAACAACCCAAATTTAAACCATTACAGATATTAGATATGAAAATCCATTCTTTCCCCTGTACCATCGAATTCACTAGATTGAAAACTGAATATTAATATAATTTATGAAATGAGACTCATAGAGGCTTATGATTGAATAAAACATAACCATTTAAAATGCAAATGTTTTCTTTATCTCATTTGATCTTTTCTAAAAACACCATTAGGTACGAGATCTAATACATTTTGTAAGAAGAAAAAAGAAGTTCAGAGGTAGATGAGTGAATAGTTTAGAGATACACATTAAGATCCAGAGAGGAGTCTAAAACTCAGGTTATTTGACACTGAGTACTCTGAGGTTGTTCTACTAACCTCACACAAGGCTAGCATTCATAAATCACACATCATTATGTACAGTGTGGCATACAATAGAATGATTTACCTTAAAAGTTTAAACTATCCTTGGACATACATGGCTAAACAATATTTTCTTTCTTTCTTTTTTGGTACATTTAAGATTGTCAGGCCTAATATACAGATCTTTGAAGGAAAACTAAAATCAATCCAAATTTTCCTTAAGGTCAAGTTTCCAGATCAAATCACTTAACAAAAGGCACCTAGAGACAATAATATATTAGTCAGATCATGTACATATTTCTAAAATCTATAGGAAATAGAAACTCAAGGAGAATAATGTATTTGCTAGATGGTTAAACACTAAATCTATGTTCACCAGGAAAAAAAAATGTTAAGTCACAAGTACTGTGGTTTTCACAGGGAAAAAAAAGTTATAAAGTACTAGAAAGGAGGTTTGAAAATGTTTATATATGAGAAAGACAAAATAAGTTTCCAACCAACAAATTCTGAATCTATTCTGAATTATGTATACTTGTGAAGTTAGAATTCAACAGACTTTGGAGGGTGCACACACACACACACACACACACACACACACACACACACACATTGTTACTGCTCTCAACATAATCAGCTGTTGCTGATCCATCCAGTGCTCAGTATATGATGAGAAGATTAGGGAGAACATAGCCTTGTATGGGTGCTACTTGGAAAACAAATTTCTTTATTGCAACCTCTATTTCCTATGTTGCTTTATTTACAGTCCCTTCCCCCACAAAAATGGGAGATAGGTCTATTTCTAGATTATTTGCAACAGAAACAAATGGAGGTATTTTTCATCTAATCAGCCCCAGTACAACTCAGTTCTGTGAGCCAATGACAGACATGGAATTCCAACTTGAAGTTGAATATCTAACATACTCCATTATGTTGACAGGCAAACTTTAATGTTGCTGTTCATTGTTAAAACTTGCCTGTTTGGTTTAATCCCAGGGAAATTAGTTGGTTTTTATGTCAGTTACATTTTTACTTAATTTAACTCAGCCAACATCATCGTCTTGCATCCCTGCCTTCTGTAAGATCTAAACATATTCTTGCCTTTATATTTTAGGCAAGAATAGCACCAATGACTGTAAGAATAAAAAAAAGAAGAAAAAGATAAAGCCAAAATATTAGTGAAGGTATATCAGAAAGTTCCCTTTAGGTGTTTTCTTCATGTCACTGGACAAGATAGATATTAAAACATTTCAAAGTTATATCAAACCTGGTTTAATCACTGTTTGTCTCAGCCAAGTGTTCAAGAGAAAACAGAGGGCAACAGTAAGTAGATTGTCAAGTTCTTAGATACCATGTGAATGCTAGCACATCCTTGTGTCCCTTTCCTTACAGTTATGTCAGGTCTTCTGCACCCTCATCCCTAATACTAACTATATCACATAATATTTCTGGAAAATTTATTTTACTTCAATTGCTTAATCACTCTGTGATTTGTTGCCTAGGATGGCTGTTATCTGTATACTCAGGTTAAAGCACCATGGAGACCCAGGTAGCATATATCAGCATCATGTGCTGAAATCCGTGTCATGGTGTTTATTTTTGGATACTAACTCATCCTGTCTTTCCTTACTAATCTAGAAGTTTTATTTTCAGCTATATATTATTAACAACCCACAAGGATTTTCCTTCTTTTTTCTAAATGATCCATATTTTTAGCTACACAAACCAATCATGAACACATTGATTTGCAGTTATTAGGAAAGAAATGCAACTTGTACTTCATTGCATGTTTTGTATGGGGTAGGAATTAACTACCTAATTTCATATGGGGAGCAGTAACTTTTCCTCAAAAAATAAAACAAACAAACAAAAAATCTGAGATAAGGCACAAGCAGGTGGCAAGAATAAATACTCAGGCACAATCAAAGTCACTGATGTAGCAGGGTAAAAATACATTTGAAAATACTTTTTAGTACATATACTAAAGGTCCTCTGCTTGTATTTGCAGATTTGTTCTCTAACTTTCAGATCCATCTCCCTATGGTATCTTGTTGGGTTTTCCTAGCCTGGAGTCTCACCGTCAAAAAATGGAAGAAAGGAAGACAGAGGGATAAATTATAAAGAAATGGTCACCAGATCATAGAATTCTCTTTGTGTTCTGCACACACCTTCAGATCCATTGAAGATAACTAGTGTTGTTCTGTCACTAGCCTGGATACTGAAACATACCTTTTAGCTTCCCTACACCTGGCTACTCATTTATAAGTAATCCCTTTATTAAACTCTCCTCAAATTAACCAAGTTGACTGTGCCATATATTTACTACAGGGAGTGTGATTGAATCTCAGCCCATGGGGACTCGGCCTTTTGAATCTTATTCTCCTGTCTATAACCACTGCTCCAACTTTCTAATATTATCTTTATCTTCTTTATTTTTTTCATATTTCTATTTTTTCTACTTATTTATCTACTAAATGATTGGACTGTATTATATACAACTTTGTTGTTTGATTTTTCTGGACTTGTTGGTTGCTTGAGCCAAATTGGAAAATCAGTGTGCAATGATATTATTTTATCTGTCACAACACAAGAATAAATCCTAAACACTCATGATATTCATAGTTGCTTGGTTGTTTGAGATTCAATTATGAGTATTACTTTCATACTGATTCTGTCCTCTATCCTAAATTGGGAGTTTTCTGTAACTATATTCAGCTTCTCAGCGTAAAGTTCAAGATGCCACTAGTCGGTATAATGAAGACAATTTGATCTGAAACCTCTAGGACTTTGTACATAATATATACTCTCCCACTGATTAGCTGCATTTCTCTTCCATTTCTTGATCTATCACATAAAGAGGCTTTCTGTTATGTAAGATTGTGTGGTCTATGAGTTTAAGTCATGGAGGATTTTCAGGGTGAACTCAAAAGACTTCCATTAGTTCCCCTCAATGTAAAACAACACATACTATATGAGAAGTACCTATTTTATGTTAATAAAATGCTCTTCTATTGTCTAGAACTCAGAAAACTCAATTTCTATGCATGGGTTAATCTGCATGGGTAGATGCTGATTACTTTTATTAATACTATCATTTGATAATCAATGATCTTTGGGTTTGCTGGATCTATTTCTTTCTGTGGATTTCTAACTCAGTATAATCACACAGATGGGGCATCATGCAATGTGGAGGGTCTTGATGCCACTTGGTAGTTGGAATGGTTGGCTAAGTAATGCAGTTATCATTTAATCTAGTATAAGGGAGTTGATGATTGGTTTGCTGGTTTGGATAGAATTCAGGAGAACAAAAACAATAGTGTGTTCCTTCCCTGAGGGTGGTAGCCTACTGAGCCAGACTTGCTTGTTTTCCTGGATTGGTCCCTTGATTGGTTACTCTGTACACAGTACTTGGTTATCACCCATGGCGACTGAGCCAGGCAGGAGTGTTGGCAATGATGCTGTGTTCCTGTGGAGGTGAGACTGTTTTGGATAAAAATACAAACACACAGAGCCAGCCTTTCCAAAGCTAAGCAGCTTTCTATGAAACTACGATTTGGGATTTCTTTTTTAAAAATATGTATTTTATCATGTTCAGAGCTTTAGATTTTATTTCCTCTTTGCTTCTCATTACAGGTAATCCAAAGAAACTTGTTTTTTTCTAAAATCAGCCTTCAGTTTGGTGCCTTTGATGTTATCACTCAACTCTATTTCTCGAACTGAGGAAAAACATCATATTGGCTACCTGAAATGAGATTGCCAACTTGTACTGACTGCTTAGAATGGCCTGATGTTGAGAACCAAGGCCTTCCCACCTACTCCAGATACCTAATTAGCAGCACACAGGGACTTAGCAGAGCTGTTGAATCTCTGTTTTATCTGAAGAGTTATGGAAAAAGGGAGAGATTTTCTCACATGCCATACTGTGAAGCATTCCTTTCTACCTTATTCTCAGTTCTCTCAAGATATTAAGAGGAGTGAAGAAATGCCAATAGGGAAAAATAGCTGCAGTGTCCTGATGTTCTCTTTTACAACCTCACCTCTGTCTTGAATAACAATTTTGCCTGGCATGTGACATGCTGCCTAGCATGTTAAAATGAATACAGAAAAGGATCCAAGGGGATTAAAAGGTCAATGGATTATCCATTAAGCAACCAAGTCTCAATATGCCTCAATTTGTCTAGGTCATGATTTATTGCCTGGGATAAATGCAGCAAGATCTTTTATTTTTCCCCTGGGGTCATTCTCTTTAAAATCTCTACTATGGCCAGGTCTTTGAGCTCTAGTCATTACTGTGTACCTTTTTATTAGTAGAAAGTATTTTAAAATTACTTTTATGCACCACCCAGCTTAGATCATTTTAGCTGATAAGGGCACAGGGTTTTCTGAAGGTCAAAGGAGCCGACTTGAGGAATATATTGCAGTAAACAAGGGAAGAGGATCCATCTGTATTGTGCTCTGTGCAGGTGGCCGATATCCAAATGGCCTGTTCAGTGGAACATTGTTGGGGGAAAAATGCCAAGCCTTGCTGAGTTTTCAGGAAATGGTACAGTATTTTAACTTGTGTTTCCTATGGAGTTTTTAATGGGTTAATTCCACCCTGTCCATCAATCTCAGGATAATAAGCAGTTTCCTGTGAACACTAAACACAAAGTAGATTAGTTCAACTCTTTTAACATTCTAAAATATTCCCAAACTTTGATGTCACACAACCTTGGTTTTCCACTTGGGGAATGGTGGATGTGATGGAATCAGTCACTTGGTATAGTCTATTTAGAAATCTGAGATAATAACAGCCTTACCCATCATCAATTCCCCAAAGTGAAGCCAGAATGGTAAAAAGCAATTTTAGGTAAAAAAAAAAATCATCTCACCATTCTCAAAGAATGTGAATTTGGGGAAAATTCTATCCCATGAAATATGTGTAAATTTCAATATTTCCTATGGCAAGTCTTAGTAGTGGCTGTTTCAAATAGCCTCACACTCAGAATTCTTGGACATTGTTTCTCATAAGTAAGTGATCTTGGAGTAAGGAGAGTTAGGAGTTAAAAAGTATGGTCCCCATCGGTAAGCAGCTATGAGCATAACTCATAAAATGTGATTTCTGTCATTTGAACAATTCTAATCCTTCAGTATATCACAGAGGATGTTTTTATTTTTAACTAACTAATCAATTTTATTGGGGTTCGGCTGTTGCATTTCTATGTAAAAATAAAGACAATAGAAACATAACTATAATCTTTGACCAAGAAGGCCTTGATGGTCTCCTTAGCTTGACCAAATTCGAAACAGGTTTCCTTCTGACTATAGGTTCCTGACACCCTATTCTTAGAGCATTACTTTGGAAAACATGCAATTATTTATAAATTCTTTCTCTGTCTCCCAGAAATAAAAATATTCTTCCAAACACTTGACAGTTTTGCATGCAGGAATGCATTTCCAAGAACCTGGGAGCAAACTCTTTGAAATGTAGTCATCACCAAAGTAGGACTCCCATCTCCCTGATTCCATGGAAGGATAGGATCCTAACTGTGACAACAACTATCAAAGCATATGTGATCTAATCACATTAACCAATCTCCCCACTCCATCCTCAACACATGATGTACTCCAGCAGTTTTATACCAGTTTAGCCCAGCTTTCAAAAACTCTCCTGTCCTTCTTTTGTCTCAAAAAGGTTGAGTTCCATTTCTCTCCTCTATCACGATTAAGTCTTGAATAAAATACCCTTGCCTATTTAATTCCATTTGGTGCAATTTTTCTTTGTGATCCTAAAGTCTAAGAAGAAAGATCATTTTTATTTGTTCATATCCCTGTTCATATAAGTATTTTATTTTATTTTTTCTTTTTGAGACAAATGTTAGCTAAATAGCATAACAATCCACAATTACAATGGTTGTTCAAATGCTCAGCTTTTATCATCATATGGAAAGGCCACACGAGTGTATTTATTTTTGTGTTATTTTGGTAATATTAAGGCCATGAAAATTAAACTCAGCTGTAGAAAGGAGGCAGGGCATGATAATTAATACTCATTTTTGTCAGTCAATTCTGGTAGGTTGGCTCCAAATTAGTCCAGGCTTTTTCACAGTCCTTAATTGCTCCTTACAAAATGTGATCATGCACATTTGGCCATATATTATTGAGGATATTGTTTCCAAAAATACTTGTATTAGGCTGTGAGTGTTAAATGGCTTGGAATAATACAAAAGAAGAAATAAGTGATAAGCAAGGGGAAACAAAACACATATTTCAATGTTAATGGGCACACTTTATACAAAGACCTATTGAAACAGTGCAAGTAGGGAGACAAAGAATGGTAACTTGCAGGAGAAAGAAATGTACAATAATCAGGGTCTCAGGTGGTAGATGCAGACAGTGAGCTGTACAAAAAAAAATTTGAAATTGGCAATGAGATTTACAAGAAAATTTGTATTGTGACCTATTTTGTTTTTTTCCTCATTTGTTGCCTCTCATGAAATGAAACCTCCTCCTATTGGAAAGGTGAAATACTTCCATAGGATATTTTAGATGGAAAAGTAATGGTGCGTCAAGTCTCTGTTCAAAGAGTAACAAGATGCCCTTGTGAAATAAATAGTAAATAATTATGAGGATTTATTTAAATTTATTTTATTGGCTCATATTAAGTATAATGAACAGTGGTTATCATTATGGTGTGTTCATACATGCATATAATGTAATTTCATCAGTTTTACTCCCCAGTAATCTCCCCTTATCTTCCTTTCATCTGTTTCTTCTACTCCAATGGTCTCCCTTCTACTTTCATGACATCTTTTTTTTCTTTATTTCCCTCTAGCTTCCACATATAGAAAAAATATGCCACTTGTCTTTTTTGAGCCCGGCTTACTTTGTGAATTTTTTAATTGTTTGGTTTTAACTTTTGGTCAAGTATAAGGTGATAATAAGGATTGGTGGGTATATTAGAGGTGAATAAAGATTAGCAATTTTTCAATTCTATCTTATACAAGTAAAATAAGAGATAAATCATTCTGGGCATGGTGGTGCACACCTGTAAGCTGAGTACTTGGGAGGCTGAGACAGATGGATTGTAGGTTTGAGGCCAGCCTCAGCAATTTAGCAAGATCCCTCAGCAACTTAATGAGACCCTGTTTCAAAATAAAAATAAAATAGAACTGAGGGTGTAGCTTGGAAGTAGAATGCCTCTGGGTTCAACCTCTAATACCACTCTCAAAGAAAACAAAACCATAGTAACAAAAATTTAAAAAAAGAACAGATAAATCTAAAGAACAACAAAATTATGTCATTTGCAGGAAAATGGATGTAACTAGATAACCTTATGCTAAGTGAAATCATTCCATCCCAGAACATCAAGTACTGTATGTTTTTTCTCATTTAGGGAAGCTAGAGAGAAAAACAGAAAGAAAAGGAACTTCATGGTAATAAAGAGTAAGACCATAAAATAATGAAAGGGAATTAGAGGAGGATAGCGGGAAGAAGAAAAAAGAGGCAAGGCTTGAAGAAGGAAACAGAAAAAAAATATATGCCCATATATGAAGGTATCACCAACAACCTTACTAGTATGTATGGGGAGGGGGGAGGGGAGTAGCTTGATCTGATTAGGAGGGAACCACACCTAAAGACATTGTGTGCATAGATGAATATACCACATTGAAACTCACTATAATCGACACTCATATTGTGCTAATAAAATTCTAAAAAATAAGATGTTAATAAGGATTGATAGATATATTAGAGGTGAATAAAAATTAGCAATTTTACAGCTTTGTCTTATAAAAATAAAATCAAAGATAACTCTATAAATGTCCATAGAGGCAATATAGGCAATGCTGTAGAATATTTAAAAGGACTTGCTATATTGTGAAGACTGACATTTGAGCTATAATATCAGATTTGTTTAACAAAGTTAATACATTTTAAGCTTCTTCTGCCTCAAGAATTTAAAAGAAGAGTGATGAACGATTGTGGATTGAAAACAGATTGGCTTGCATTTTGAACCCTGTCAAGTTTAATTTAGCAGAGACACTAATTTGAGGTGGCTTTCTGTTAATAATTATGGAGAGAAGTGATTGGGACTGCTGTACTTAGCCAGACAGACTGAGTGTGTGCCCTATGGAGTCACACAAGCTAAAGAAGGAATTGATGCAAGCTAAGAAGATGCCAACTCATCACAAGCCAGTGACTCTTGGCTCCCTGTCCCTTCCCCACATCTCAGAAAGCCTGAACTATTGGATTTTTCTAAATCAATATATCCTAATTATTTTACCAAGACTCATTTTCTATTATGTCAAGGAAAATTTTATTTCAAATATGTATGACCTTTATAAAATGACACAAGGTAGTGTCAAAAGGTAGATGGTGTGACCCAGTTCTCTCTGTTGAGATTGCCTCACAAATTTTTTTTATATATTCGAAGTCAATAGGCTCCCAAACTATGACATTTATTTTGATTTTTTTTTTTTTTGCAGTATTAGGGATTGAACCCAAGGTCGCATGCATGCTTGGCAAGTGCTCTACCACTGAGCTACATCTACAGTCCTTCTTATTTTTATTTTTGAGATGAGATCTTGCTAGTTGCCCAGAATGGCCTCCAAAACTTGAAATCCTCCTGCTTCAGCCTCCTGAGTAGCTGGGATCATGGGCCACTGTACTTGGCCCTTACTGCCATTTTTTGAGTATTCTTTTGGATCAAGTAGGTAAGGAACAATTTCATTTTGATGATTTCACTTACAGTTTTAAACTGCCTTTTTAGATAATTCTGGAACTTATTAAAATATTATATTTAAATATCTCTCCATTCCTTGAACTCAAGATATAATTGTGAACAAAAGAAAGTCCATACTGAGTTCAGATTTAGGAAAGATAGAAGGTTATAAATAAATACAAATGATGTCAGGTGATAATAAATGTCAGGAAGAAAAATAAGGTAAACAGTCTAGTTGTGATAGAGCCAGGAATGCTATTTTTCAGGGGTCAGGGGAAGCTTTTCTGATAAAGAGATATTAAAGAGACGCCTAGCCAGGCATGGTGGAGCACGCTTGTAATCCCAGTACTTGGGAGACTGAGACAGGAGGATCGCAGGTTCACAGCCAGCCTCAACTACTTAGTGAGGCCCTCTGCAACTCAGTGAGACCCTGTTTCAAAAATAAAGACTAAAAAGTAGGGGGTATAGCTCGGAGATAGAATGCCCCTGGGTTCAATCCCCAGTACAGCAAAAAAAAAAAAAAAAAAAAAAAGAGAGAGATGCTTAATGGAAGCATATGGAGGGATGATCTGAAGACCAAACAGTCTCTACAGTGGTTGTTGCCAGTACAAAGGCCCGGGGGTGAGAGCATGCTCAGGACATTTAAGGAACAGTAAGGAGCGTGGTGGGTCTATTGAGTGAGCTGCTTAGTAGAGGCAAAGGCCGTTCAAGATGCGATAGGATGCTGCGAGTCATGAGACGTTGTCCTCACTTCACTGTGAATACACTTGGAAGCTAAAGATGGGTATTGAATCCAGGGATGAGTTGATCTGACAAATTGTAGAAGAATTACTGTGACATCTGTATTTCAAAGTAAACCTAAGTGGAAGTTAGAAGAATAGTTAGAAATCTTCTACAAGAATCCAAGTGTGGGAAGATAGTTATCTCAGACTGGGAAGTACAAGTGGCAATGGCGAGAAGTGGGTACATTCAGAATATATTTTGAATACGAAACCAATAGTATTTGTTAATGGGTTGAAAGTGTGATGTGAAAATGGGGAGTAAACGTTAAAATAAGGTTTCAGCTAGGAAGGAGGGAATTGCCAGTTAGAAGATGGAGGAGATTGCATTTTGGATTTGAAGAACGTAGATTTTAATTGGTGCCATTGGCAAGGTTTCATTTGTATTTTTTAAATTTTTTTTTTCATGTTTTTATTGGTGCATTGTAGTCTCACATCACAATGAGTATCAGTTTGGTGTTAACATACATGCACACAGCTCTTGGTGTCCCTCCCCCCC